>LR752008.1:0-35000 GCA_902729485.2 Mus minutoides | reverse complement strand
AATTCAAATCTGAATGTTTGGAGATCACCACAGAAATATAAAATCAGAGTACAAGTTACCACATACATGGGAAAAGCCATTTGGCAATAGCTTCCTAGCCATAGGTTTAAACAGTTACATGCAGCTGTATAAAATGCACTCTGCCCATCCATTGTTTCAATTCTCTGGGGCATGAAGTGCATCCAACCCAAGGGTTTTGCCATTGACTCGCCTTTCAGAATTGGAAGAAATTTAAGGTGCACAATACAACAATTCAAAATTTCTTATAGACAAGCACTATGATTTTTTAATGTCATAATATTTGAAATTTTACTCTCTCTCATGAACTGTATGTTTTGAACTTCTATGGTTTATGATATAAAAACACCTATCTCAGAGATTTGGGGGTGGGTGGGAGGGTAAACCACATGACCTGTGTGATAATGCTGGATAAAGCATTGTGCTATAAAACTTACTTTAATTAATGGTAGTATTGTTGCCATTAAGAGCGGCTTCTGCGTTGCGATCATCTCTGCAGATCAGCCAATGAAACGAGTGATCTCATACTCCTTGCCCTCGATGCCGACTCTGCTCAGTCTGTGTATATGTTACCTGCTTCTTCGTGGTCATGTCAACATGTAAAAGTCCCTAAGCCTTTTGATTGTCTTGTCAATCTTGAACAAATCCTTCATGGTTAGAGACTGAAGGATTTTCATTTCCTTCACCAAAGCATTTGCCATGTTTGGAACCTTGTAATTATTCCAAACATGTTTGAGGAGCAAATGTTACATAAAGCATTGTTCCAATTCTTCAAAATAAGATTCCACTTATGCGTTTGTTTCAAGGAGTCATCATAGGGGAGAAGAGGGCAATATTCGGCCACTTTAGGGGAATTTAGCATCAAAGTAATATTTATTGTAAAATACTCGAAACATATTTAATAGGAACAGAATATATTCAAGATAGGTGATGTACTATATAAAAGATTGTGCTATTGCATAACAGGTGTGACTCTACTTCATCAAGAATTTTAATTACCAAAATGAGAAATATGGTCTAGAAACAGAAAATTAAGAACCTACATAAGAAGTACACAATAAAGCAAGTTTTAGGCCAGCCCAATCTTTGCAGAAAAGAGGGAGGGGGAGAAAGATGGTGGAGAAGGGAAGAAAGAAGAAGGAAAGGAAGAAATTTGTCATTAAGACAGCTAAGCGCAGGCCACTCTTCAAGTTCCCAGTCCAGAGCTCCTCTCAAAATGGGCTCAGTAGCCAGGGCCACATTCCCATCATTCCTGTGGATTAGGCCATATGCTTACTTCCTTATGATACAAAGGGGGTGTGGCTCCTTTGTGTGATTTTGAAGCCAGATGGAAAGGCTCAACTCATCTACCTGGATTACAGAAAAGTTCAAAGCAAAGGACAAGTCCACGACAGAAGGAGCCAATGTCCCTGTCTCTGCATGTGGAGAAAAATATATCTAATATCTGCAAATCTTGCCTGGAGCATATTATAAATAAAACTCAATTCCCTCCTGGGTTAAGCAAATGATGGTTTGGAATTTATCTTGTAGAGAAGCTAGCATCAGAGCTAACACAGACATTAGCAAGCCACCACATGCATTTTAACTGAAAAAAAAAAAGAAGATAAAAAGACCTGTATAGAATATTTTACACTTGGAAAAGGGAGCCACTGCCCTGTGGTAAACTCCTCAAAGAACTTACTTCAAGAGACAGAATTGGGCCATAACCTCATGGACTAAAGGCAAAGACTGTGTAGAAGGAGGTAAGTATAGACACCTTAGAATGTTGAATACACATTAGAAGGGCAACACACATGGTATACTGGTCTATCAAGACTCTCCTAACTCCAGACATTGAGGGAATGGCCAATCAATGACTGGTCCACCATAAGATCCACCCATGGGAGAGAGTCAACCCTTTGTATTCCACTATACTTGCAGATAGGAGCCTAGCATAACTGTCCTCTGAGAGGCTTCAGCCAGAAGTGGATGGAGGCAGATGCAGAGATCCAAAGCCAAACATTAGGTGGAGCTTGCTCAGGGAGTCTTGTTGAGGAGTGGGGGGATGGATTGAGGGCCAGAGAGGTGAAGGTCACCACAAGAAGACCTACAGAGTCAATTAACTTGGGCTCATGCGGGCTCACAGAGACTGAACCACTAACCAAAACACATGCATGGGCTGGATGTGGGCTCCTTTACTTATGTAGCAGATGTGCAGCTTGGTTTTCATGTGGATACCCTAACAATTGGAGCAGGGGCTGTCTCTGACTCTGGTGCCTGCCTTTGACTCTGATCCCCTTTCCCTAGCTGGGCTGCCTTGTCTGGCCTCAGTGGAAGTGGATACACTTGGTCCTGCTGTGACTTGATGTGAATTGGTACAAATAGGGGTTTCTGCTTCTCTGAGGTGAAGAGGAAAGAGTAGTGGGGGAGGGGTTTGTGACTGTAGAACTGGGAAGAAGGACGGAGCTTCTATGTAAAGTGAATACATGGATGGATGGATGGATGGATGGATGGATGGATGGATGGATGGATGGATGGATGGATGAATGGATGGATGGATGGATGGATGGATAAAAGAAGTGAAGATATGGCTTGGTTGGTAGAGCATTTGCCTAGAATGTATAAAGGCCCCAGTTCTGACCCTAGGACTGCCTAAACTCGAAGAGGTAACGAATTCTTTGTATCCCAGCACTAAGGAGGTGGAGGCAGGAAGATCAGAAGTATAGCATCATCATTGTCTATATAGCGAGTTCAAAACCAACTACATGAGACCTTGTTACAAAACAAGAAAAAAATGAAAGACACACAGAGTGACATTGAATAAGATTGGGGAAAGGAAATATTAAATAAAAATGCCTGTTCTAGCTTCAGCTGCCCACACTATAACTTGATCACACGTTCACATTTTTAGCCTCACAGTTACCTTAAGCTATCCGGGGCCAGAAGGCCTGCCTTCATTCTCTACTACACAAGTCCAGTATCTCATTCTCCTGGCAAAGGCAGCACTAGACTCAGAAGGGTCAGATCTTGCCAGCTACTTCTGCATATGAAGCACTTCCTTGAATATTTTTCTCATGAAATTTGTTATATTTACTTATCACATGACATGATCTAAATCTGAGATTTCAGAATCCCCTACTAAAGCCAGGACTGAGCTGGCACATGCTGTTTTTTAAATTTCTTCTGGACTCAGCATCGGGTGTTGATGGATTTTATGGCTGTTTGTATATGTGCTTTACTGTTCAACCTTGATGGGAGAAATATTAACTCCTTCCTAGTCTGTGTGCTTGTTCCCCACTAATGAAAAACTTTAATCTTAATAGAAACACAGACTCATAGTTAGGTGAGGAGGAGGTGACATATCTCTTCTAAGCCAAAACTTTGATTTTTTTTCAGGAGTCTTTTATTTTTCTTCTTAAGGACCAAAGACTCCTAACCAATGCCTCATACTAAAGGAACTTCACAATACATTAAAGATCAAAATGCTTTAGCATCTTAAGTTAACTTTCCTTTTGTTGCAAATGACAAAAGAGCTTAAGACAGTGGTTCTCAGCCTTCCAATGCTGTGACCTATAATACAGTTCCTCTTCCTCGTGTTGTGGTGACATCTAAGCATGAAATTGATTTTGTTGCTACTTCACAACTGTAATTTTTCTACTGTTATGAATTGTAATGTGAATACTTGTGTTTTCCTATGGTCTTAAGCAACCCCTATGAAAGGGTCATTCGACACTGGCAATTGAAACACACATGTTGAAAACCACTGGCTTAAGGAAATTAAAAAAAAAAAGAGTAGGTTGTTGATACTAAACTTTATCACAAACACCAGAAAGAAGAGAGGGGCTAGACTTGAAGAAGCAGGGAGTTCACAGGAATTACTAGAGGTTTATGTTTGTTTCTTTCTTTCTTTTTGGTTAATCTGCTTTATTCTTCTTTTTTGTACAGAATCGTTTCTTAGAACCCTTTTGCACATGGTGGGAAATCACACTGCCAAGAGTTTTCAAGTTTATGTTTCAGTTCAAGAAAACAGATTATTCTGAGCTCAAATCCTTAGCCTCATTCCAAAGGCAAAATGTTAGAATCCAGTTGGAGTTATGGATTGGAATAGACATAGATGTACATAGGCATATGGTGCTGAGGAGAAATGGGGAATTCATGGAAGAGATGGGGGGACAATTCTCAGAAATCCCCAGGACGTGTTAGTTATACAAACAAATGCTGAATAATTTGTGCAAGGAAACATACATCCAATTTATGCACAAGAGAGTAAGATGAGCCAAGTAGCTTATCCCAGTAAACAGAGCTAGTTAATGGAAGAGAAAGAAATGAGCCAGTTTCTTTATCCAATAACAGTAGCTGATTATTAAATATTCTCTTTTATCAGTTCAATCCACAAGGAAGAATCTTGGTCCCATGAGACCATTAGAGGAGGAATCTGTCTCCTGTTCAACTCTTGGCATGCCTTCTCCCCTGAGATCCTAAATACCAACATTCAGGGGCAATTACCATTTTTCTAGGCACTCTTCTCTCCCACTCTGCTCTGTGTAGACACTGGGCATATTGCTCAACACAGATGCTCTCCCATCCCAGTGACTGCTTGCCTGAGTTGTCAGAGCAGACACCAACTGTCCATTTGGTACAGATGATGCTTGGGAAGAGTACGTGACATTTGCCCTTAGGATGAATTCACACTGCCTCCACTTGATAACACAGAATGAGTGACTGCCATGCATTGCTCCTTTGCTGGAAACTTCCCATCTTGTGGAGTTCAGCCTGCCAGGGCAGATGAGAGAGCATCATAATGGGCGTGGCCAACATCTTTGTCTCAGCCTTGATCATGTTAAGAGATACCTTTGAGAATCTGAACTAAAATCTTCAATTGTTTTCTTTAACTCTTTCATCTCCAAAGGACCCACTCATTGGAGGTAATGCATTTTGAATAATGTATGAACACTATCATTGACAAAATCATCCTAAAATGACTACAAAGCCAGACCTGGCCAGAACATGGCTGGAGACACTTGAAAGTAGTAGTGCTGCTGATATTAGAATCCACCCTGATGAATCCCCACTACAGAAGCAGTGCCTCCGAATAGCATGGAGACCTGACAGCCCCTTCACTGTCCAGTTGCTTCACATGGCCGCCATTTGAACTGTTGGAGGAAGGTTTTCTTTGATGCCATACATTGACATCCCTTCTGACTAGATTTGCTATAGTTTGCTACTACAAATATAAGAACAAATGGAATGAACAGCCAGAAAATGTCTCCCACATACAGAACAGAGACAAGGGCAGCACTCAGCCAGCTGACGCTTCCTTAGGAAGGAGGTTGCTTCAGTCTTTCTTCTTGCTTCTCACCAGCCTTTTTACATATGTAAGAGGAGTGACATGATTGGAGTTATGAGTATAAGAAGGAATAGCATAGATTGAAAACTAATACTATTATTTTGCACCTTGTGGCTTTTTATATTCTCTTGCAAATGAATATTTCAATGAAACATTTCTTTTTTATGCAGTCTGTTCAGGTCCTAAGATTCTGAAAGCAAATGAAAACAAAACTAAGAATATTAATGTGATTCACAAACACCAAAACCTAGGAGAAATTATTAATATTTTCAGTATTTATTCTTTCATTGCATATGCTTAAAGGCATGTTTTTTTCATCTGTTTTTTTTTTTTTTCCTTGCCCAAAGAAGAAGTTTTGAGCAAGAAATCCAGAGTCAGAGAATATATACTAAAAGAAGTATTTGTTCAGGAACAACTTATTTAAGTTCAGTATATAAATCTTAACCCTCTTACAAAGCAATACAGTCACAGCCTGTCAAGATGACCCAGGTCTGACATCAGAAACACAGAGGCCTGACATTCTTCCGGAATGGATTAATACCCAAGGTGAGAGAGGAGGAAGAGAAAACTTAAAAGATCTCATATAGGAAGGAAACTCTAGGTGCCCTAGGATGCAGACTAAGCAATATTTGAAAAGCAACCTTCATAGACAAGAAAGAAAGGTCAGTATCATTATCTGACTCAGGTGGATATACTTACCAAAAACTCACCTTTGCTTGTTTGTTTGTTTGTTTGTCTGTTTCTGGTCAGTGCCTGGAGTTTCAGCTATAAAGTATATATATATATATATATATATATATATATATATATATATATATATATATATATATGTTACAATATGTATATAAAGATGTATATGTGTATATATACATGTATATATATATATATATATATATATATACAAAATCATACATTTTCTCAAGTTACAATTATATTACAATGACATTATTGCCTACCACTAAAAACTCAATACTGTATTTTAATATATATATATATATATACATAATACATATATTATATATTACATATATAATACATATATATTATATATTATATACATACACACTATATTACATATATATTATATATTATATATATAATATATATTATATATAATACAGTATTGAGTTATACAATGTATATATATATATATATATATATATATATATATATATATATATATATATATATATACATATATAGTGTATATACATTGTCATCTCACTAAACACATTTGCAATGATTGTTTCTGGTAATTGTGTAATATTCCAAACTGATGTATCACAGTTTATCACTGACTCTTTCATAATTGATTTCTGTATCAGCCTTTGTTTTCCAATTATAAACAAACCTAATCAAATACAGTTAGTGTATTTTGAGTATCTTTTAAAATTACTAATTTTCCCTGTATTGGGGCATATAATGATTGTTTCTGGTAATTGTGTAATATTCCAAACTGATGTATCACAGTTTATCACTGACCCTTTCATAATTGATTTCTGTATCAGTCTTTATTTTCCAATTATAAACAAACCTAATCAAATACAGTTAGTGTATCTTGAGTATCTTTTAAAATTTCTAATTTTCCCTGTATTGGGACATATAATGATTGCAGTACCAAGGGGCTTCTCTTCCCAATGATGGCCGACTAGGCCATCTTCTGCTACATATGGAGCTAGAGACACGAGTTCTGGGGGTTCTGGTTAGTTCATATTGTTGTTCCTCTTATAGGGTTGCAGACCCCTTCAGCTTCTGGGGTTCTTTCTCTAGCTTCTCCATTGTGGGCCCTGTGTTCCATCATATAGATGACTGTGAGCATCCACTTCTGTACGAGACAGCTATATCAGGGTCTCTTCAGTAAACACTTGCTGTCCTATGCAATAAAGTGAGAGTGGGTGGGCAGGGGAGCAGGGAAGGGAGAGGGGGGAGGGAACTTTCGGGATAGCATTTGAAATGTAAATTAAGAAAATATCTAATAAAAAATTGAAAAAAAAGAAAAACAGAAATGTTTCTTGTAGTTTTACATTTTCTAAAAGTTATTTAAAGCTAAATTGTTTTCTCTTGTTAAAATTTCTTAATTAAAAAATAAATAAATAAAATTACTAATTTTCTATAGCAGGGATTTGAGGATCTAAGGTTAAAAGCATAGTTACAGTTCTTGACACACGTTATTAAATATTTTCAGAAAATAGAAACATGACTATTTTTTTAATCTCACATACTTTTTAATGTTTAAAAGCAATCTAGATTAGATAATTGGAATTGTATCTGCTTGCCTGCTGGAAAAGTGTTTTAAAACACAGGAAAAACATAAAAATGCCTTATGCTTTAAGAGTCATAAAAACATGGCACTCCATGACAACAGATCACATAGCTCCATGAATGGGAAAGCAAAAGTAGATAGGACAATGCTCACCAATCAGGCAGTTGTATTTCCCATTACAGTGAAGGTTTCCTACCTACAAATGAACATCCTCAGGTCCAGGATCCAGCTGTGCACCTGGTATGCTCACACTTAGGGCAGCTCCATGCTCTTCCAAGATTTAGTATTTCCACTGCAGCTCTACCCAGTCACACTGATTCCTGTTTGAGCCCACCCCCCTCTCCTGCCCCTCCAGGAAACACCTATGAGAACAGAGCTGTCTGTATCTGTTTACTATCAAATAATTATGACATGATTTTTAAAAAGAAAATCTGAAAAATATAACTGGGAATAAGTGAATTAAACCAAGTTAAAAAAAAAAATCAGACTTCAGTGTCAGAAAACACTTCCTTGCATGCAGAACAAATTATTTATGGAATCGGTTCCTCCAGTGACACAAAGGGAAGCCTGTCATCTTAGCACGAGTGAAAGGAAATGGAGAACCAGTCCTTGTCACAGGCTCAGAGGTGTACAACAAACCCTGGATTTCTCTCTCCCTCCTTGAAAATAAGATACTCTCAAAAGAAGCAGAAATATCAAACTCCAAAGTTGCTTTAAAGTATACAAAGTAGGTTATTATAAGACTGCACACACACACACACACACACACACACACACACACACACACACACACAAATCTTATCACTGCCAGTCAGATAAATGACATTGCTAAATACTGACAGATCTGTATATTTATAGCAGCTCCTTAAAGTTCCCCCTACTTCAAATAGGCACAAAGTTCCACCTCTAACTGAGAAGATATTTGCAGTAGATAATGTGTGGGAAGAGGGAAATCGGTTTTCCCCCAATGAGGTGGCACTGGTTATATCAACCACACTCCAAGGCAGGCCTTGTAGTGCTCAGGTGGAGTTGAACAATATGAAATAGACTATGTCTTTTTGGTTTTGTCTTATTTTGTCTTTTTTTTTTTTTCATGTGTTGTTGTTGTTGCTGTTGTTGTTGTTGTTATGGTTTGGTGGTTATGTCTTTTGGGGTTTTGTTTTGTTTTCTTTGTTTTTGTTTTTAGGTTCCTTTAAAAAAAAATAGAGAAAAAAGGAAAGAGCATGAAGGTGGGTGGTAGGGAGGATCTGGGAGGCTAAGAGGTAGGAGGATACACTCAAAATACATTGTCTGAAAAATGTTTAAATCTCTCTCTCTCTCTCTCTCTCTCTCTTGTGTGTGTTTGTGTGTGTGTGTGTGTGTGTGTGTGTGTGTGTGTGTGTGTGTGTGTGTATGTGTGTGTGTGCTGATGTTTTGGTTCTTGGTAAACTATTATTACACATTGACACATTGAAGGGAAAAGTAAACATATCAGTGGAAAAAAAGCCATCAAGCAGGACTCTCCCATCATCTTGAGTTATTGTGATCTACCTTCTGTTTAAACTGATCATTTCCAATTCACTTATTTTCTTTATAATGGCATTGAAGCTAGCTGGAGAGATGCTTCAGCAATTACACACAATTATTATTCTTGTAGAGGGCCCAGGTTTAGTTCCAGCATCCATATCTCCAACTCCAAAGAATCAAACCTCTCTTCTCAACTCTCTGGCATCAGGCATGAATAATTTTTCAGACAAAACACTCATACACATAAAAATCTAGTTAGTCAACCTAAATAATTTTTAATTAAAAATTAGCATTGAAATTGCAAATTACTAAATTTTTCATTTCTTCTTGCAGGGCTATGCAAACAAGTTTCTTCTACTATAAATAGCAATACTTTATAGGTGCTCCACAAACATTAAATACTGTTTGGGGAGTTTATTCTTCCAGTGAAGCATTTATCACAACAATATGATTTTCTTTTATCTATCTTAAATTTCTTAGAAGGGCAAAATACCTTCAAATTTTCTCTATTGAAATCTATTTGCATCTGAATTCTTACTCCTGTCTAGAAGAAGGAAGACCAGAGCAGCCTTCCTGTCTTCTGAGCACATCATCTCCCATGGTGTTTGTTTTCTCAGTTCCATTTTCTCTATTCTACCTCTGTCTCTACTTCTCTTCTCTTCTCTTCTCTTTTCTTCTCTTCTCTTCTGCCTTCTTTTCTTCTCTTTCTTCTTCTCACCTCTTCCCTTCTCCCCTCCTCTACCCACCTCCCCTCCCTTCTTCTCTCCTCTTTCATTCCTGCCCCTCCCCTCTGTTCCCCTCCCCTCCCCCATTTGTACCTCCTGTAGTCTTCTCTTC
The DNA here is from genome assembly GCA_902729485.2 of Mus minutoides. Taxonomy (NCBI): domain Eukaryota; kingdom Metazoa; phylum Chordata; class Mammalia; order Rodentia; family Muridae; genus Mus; species Mus minutoides. The sequence continues at coordinate 25,050 of LR752008.1, read as the reverse complement.
TCTTCTCTTCTCTTCTCTTCTCTTCTCTTCTCTTCTCTTCTCTTCTCTTCTCTCCTCTCCTCTCCTCTCCTCTCCTCTCCTCTCCTCTCCTCTCCTCTCCTCTCCTCCCTTCCCCTCCCCTCCTCCTTTCCCCTACCCTACCCTCCCCTCTTCTCTCCTCTCCTCTTTTCTTCTCTCTTCATCTCTTCTTGTCTTGTCCTCTCTTGTCCTACATTTTGTCACCTTCTTCTACTTTTCTTTTCTTCTTCCCTTTCTCCTTCCCATAATTTATGTCATTTTGTGTTTTCCATGTAACTGTATGGTTGAGAATGACTAGGTCAAGTCCTGAGTCAGGAAGCTCTTGGAAGGCATGGTCTCCGTCTCACCACTCCTTCCTTCAAGCCTGTCGGATTGTACTCTGGGATCCTCTGTCTGTGCCTGCTCTTCTTCCTTAACCATTGTTTCTCATGCCCAACTTCACAGAAGATACACAAAATATTGGACACCATCTTTCCCAAGGGTTTCAGATAAAATAAGTAAAACAGTTTCTGAAGGGAGGAAGGAGGAAATTTGTGACAGGCTGTTTTACATACAGTAAATCAACTCTGTCAAGGGTCCAAAAAAATAAAAAATAAAAATATCATCACATCATTTCTTCCTGGTATTGTCTTTGTCATGCTATAGAGCAATATGTAATTCTGAGTGGTGTTGCATACTTTTAAAATAATTTTTCAAGGAAAATTGTTGACAATCTGGTCTGTGATAAGGGTGGCTAAGAGGCTAACTTCATATGGAGTCTGAATTTCAATGCTTGGAATCTTTCTGGTTAGCAATATCTAATGATAGAAGGTCCTTTGGATTTTACAGTTTCCTTGATTTAACTTCAAAAAAGTGTTAAATTCCTTTTATTTCTTTCATGTGAAATTCTGCCTAAAAGTTCCTTCTGCAAAAAGCACAGCTTGGTCACATGTTGATGACACATGACACTGGGCCAACTCACTCCTGCTGCTCTCTGCTGGCTCTTACTGCAAGTGGGACAGTGCCATCACCTCAGCCTTAGAAAATATAAATTGGACATGAAAACTAAAGAAAACAACCAAAAAAAGGGAAAGGTCTGTGTTCATCATGCATTCTCCTTATCTATCTGCTTTTTTGTGTGGTACCAAGCTTTTCTTTAATGGCCCAGCAGTTTATGACTTGACCATCCTCATAAATATCTCTTGTCAAAGAAGAAAATCAGACATGCAAAAAGAGCCTCACATATGTTTAATATTTAGCTATGCATAAAAATGTTCCTTATAAACAAAAAAAAGCTTTATATTGTTCAGGGTAATTCTGGGTGATTATCAATCAGCTGAAATTTGCTGATTAATTGATTAATTAATTAATTTGCCATAATGCTCATCCAAAAACAGAAAAGTCTCACTGGTGAGTTAATTTAGTGAGGCTCTCTGACATGGTGAACATTTCTGAAGGTGTAAAACAAAACATTTGACAGGGACAACTTTCTTCTTTCAGGCAGTCGTCTGTGGGACAGAGAGAACCAGAGGTCTTGTATGTAATTAATCCAGAAATACAACAGTTTAAATGTTGGAACGTATTAAGAAGTAGTAGCAATAGGGTAACTTCAAAATCAAATGACTCTGAAAGGAAAGTCTTTTTGTTTGCATTGGTTGTTTTGTTTGTTTTTGGTAAGGACCAAGATGTTCTCTATAGGAGGAGATAGGATCTAACACCTACATGATAAGAAGTCACCAATTTGTAGAAGGTAACCAGAAGTACAAATGTTAGAAGATGAGCATCCTTCTACTTTCTTTTTTCCAGACCTGAGACAAAAAAACAAAGGACACACATGGAAAACATGCAAACCAGAAGAAGCAGAGAGCTACTAGGCCAGGTATTTTGGCCAAGCTAAATCTTTTTTGGTTGGCCAAGCAGTGCAAAGAGGTTTGACATGGAGTTAAAGTATATTTGGAAACTACAGAGATGTTTAAGTATGAGAGAATGGTGATAAGATGTACACATTAGAAAGAACCCTTTTACCACTCTGAGTAGAACAGAATCTACATGAGGGACCACAGTGTAACCAAACTTCAAGATTTCTTGCAATAATCTAAGGAGGAAATAGTGATTGTTTGGCATAGCAGAAAGAGTAAAAAGTAATTGACTCAAAATAAGTTTCAGTGTTGCAGTCCCCTGCTCATTCTGTTCATGCCATGCAAAGTTTGGCATGCCAGTTCCATGTGAAGAATGTTGAGTACAGTTTCAGTATGCGAAGGATTCCTCCCTTCTCTTCTCCTCCTGGACTTCTTGGCCCTTTCAACTATGTGCAGTGAGTAGAGACAAGGACAAAGTGACAGCAGCTGGCAGCTTGGTTGGGAGCTTACTGCCCTTGTGGACCTCTGGTTAGATCATCTAAAAAAAATGTTTTGTTTATTTCTTTGAAAAGTGTGTGCTTACTTTCAATAAAATTCAGTCTGATGCTGAATAAAAAGAGCTGAATCACATGGTCTGGTGTCAGCATACACACTTGAATGCTTGCATTTCTACTAACAAATGTCAGGTCAAAGGCAATAGGCATCTAATATTTTGCTCTGTCCAAAGTGGTCTGAAGATTATAGATTTCCTCTCTAAAAAAAAAAAAATCACTTAGCTCACTTTGTTAATATTTTCAGTAATCCTGAACTTCCACATCTAGAAGACTTTTTAATGACTAATCCATGGAACCTTATGGATTAGAAAGTTTCCATGGAGCCTGCCAGGACAAAAGATATGCAAGAGCTATCTTATTTTATTTTATTTTATTTTATATTGTTCTAAGAGAATACCTGAGATGGGTTAACTCATTGAAACAAAATAAAATTAGCTTGGTTCATGATTCTGAAGGGTTGGAAAGGTCAAGACCATGTACTGGCTTCTGATGTACCAGCAGTCACATATGATGTAAAGAAACAAGGGGCTGAACTCTCACTGTATCGAAACATATTTCTATGAGAAAGGCACTAATCCATTGATGAGAGCCCCATCCCACACCTCAAACATCATATGCTAAGCCTCACTTTCTAACACTACCATGATAAATAATAAATATTCACATGCATGGATACAGGGGACAGAGAAACAAAACAGAAGAAATCAAACCACACAATTAATGAACCTGAAGAGACCTTAGACATCATTTACTCTTTTATACTCACTGTGCATGCTAGAAGTCCAGGACCTGGGAGTTAAACTCTCCAAAACTTCCTAATAGAGGTTTGTAGACCTAATAGGGTCTACAAAACAGATATACCTAGTTATACTCCAATTATTTATTTGTTCAGTTATCAAATATTTAGGGAGTCTTCATAATATATTACACACTAAATATGGTTGCCTAATTTTGCTTTTATCAAACAAAATTAAGTCAATAAGTTTCCTGTCTTCAAATCAGTTAAGATCAATGTGAGACTTATATAAGTAAGAAAATTAATACAGATTATGATAGATACTATAATAAAAGTAGCCAATAAAATTATATAAAATTGGAGGGGAAGTTGTGACTTACTCCACATTGAATCACAGCATTGCATGTAGACTGAAAATTTCTATATTGAATCTTGAGTGATAAAGAGAAGTCACATAGGCAAAAACTGAAGGAGGTGTAATTCAGAAAGAAATAACACTGGAGAAATTCAAACAAACTTCAATGCAGCTGGTGGGAGAGGGTGGTGAGGAGACTATTTGGAACAAGGGCAGCTGGCCTGCAGCCATAGTTGATCCAGAAGAAGAGTTCAGAACATTCATGGGTATCTAGAAAGGGATGTGGGTCATTGCAAACCAGGAAAACAACATGCTCAAAATTATCCTAAGCTGCATAACCATAGTGTAGGGACAGAGCAGAAGAATGGGAAACCACAGATGGGGCAGTGGCTACATACTCACAGCATCCTGGACTAGGCTGTTGACAGGGCTGGGGCTAGGCGATGCTTCTGCCATGTGCCCCTTTGTAGGTTTGTGCCAAGTCTTCAGAGCTTACTAAGAACAGAGCATCAAGGGCAGTGTGCTCGGATTTTGGATTTTTTTTTTCTCATCTTTATCCTGCAGCATACTATCTTAAGGTGAGGGCTACTATTGAAGAAAGTGAATAGCTTTTAGGGATAAATAAAATTGGACCCAGAGAAATCATTCTATTGTATTTCCTAAAATCTAGCCCCAAAGCCGTATTAGAGCCTTGGTCCACCGTTCACCTCACAGGTTGTGTTCTAACAGTGTTTCTATCTAAACTGAGCTTCTAGCAGACCGATATTTTTGGTTAAAAGCGAAATGAACAGCATACCAGTAGTTTCTACTCACTGCAGCCATCAACATCACTAGCACGAACAGTGCACTAGTGAATGGACGAGCAGCAGGACAGTGTAGATGCAGTCACATCACCAGGCTGAAGTGGAATTCAGAAGCCTTGGCACATAGCAAGCCTGGCTGGAGACCACTTAGAAGATCTTCCCTTTAAGCAGAGTTTTCCAATCACAAAGCCATGTCTCCTTATTCCCAGCCATTTTAATGTTCCCTCTAATAGTTCCACCTAGAGAGGTTTTTCTTTTTATATTTCAGCCATCTGCTTTTAGTTAATGCCAGAAATATATTTCAAATCATCAATGAAACAAACAATCAAAATTGACCCCATTTATTAAAGAGGCCCTCCAGCCCAATCCACACTGGGAGAAATTTGTCAGTGAAGCTGTCTTGAAAAAGAGCCTGAAGCTCTTCTGTGGCGTTCCTGTTTGTCTTCTCTGAAAAGACACTGTTGTCACCTGTAATATATGGCCATAAGTGAGCTCCTGTCTGCAAGGCTAAAGAAAGATATTAACTGAGCATTGTGCATAAGGAAGGGGGAAGGAAGGTATTGATAGATCACAGCAGAAGCAAACCAGGGAAAGGTGGACCAGGACAAGCAGACCCTCTCCTTCAGTAAGGACTGCGTCTGGCCTGTGTCCTTAGTTAGATCGTATATCTGACAATATCCTCCCCTTTAATGCTCTGCAGATTCAAGGTATATTATCATACCCTAAGCCTTAACTCTCTAGGGAAATTATGTCAAGCCATAACCAAGGAAGTGCAATTGTTAAAACTCATCCCAGGAACCAGCTGTCTGGAGTTCCCTTTTAGGAAACAACAGAGGAGAGTGTACTCCAAAAGGTGGCACTCTGAGACTGAGAATGGTGACTAGAGCCTCACCCTAGTCTCAAGTTTCTGGAAGAATTGTGCTTAGCATGAAATCCTAGTAGGCAGCGGGAAGGGGATAGGAGGCAGGGGGAGCGTAGAAATGAGCTTATTTTTAGAGCTCTTCTCAGTACTCAGAGTGGATCTACAGTTCTTGCAAACTCTTCCCAGTCTGTTATGCAAAGACAGCACATTCCTGGTGTGAGGAGGAAGGGCAAACCCTTTTATGAAGCCTCTCTGCCATATCCATTGAGTAGTGCCATCTGCTGATCTGTACAGCAGTGTTACCTGAGAACAGAAAGAAAACAACAACAACAAAAATCAGATCAACTTCTGGCAAAAGCTAAGGAGTTAGTAAAACCACGGGCAGCTACAAGCCTTAACCTGTGCCGATGTGACCGGAAGCTGAGTCATGCCCAGAGCTTTAACTGCAACTTTGAGGCTACACCTTCAGAAGCTAACTAGTACCCCCTGAGCTCATGTCTCTAGCTGCATATATAGAAGAGGATGGCCTAGTTGGCCATCATTGGGAAGAGAGACCCCTTGGTCATGCAGACTTTATATGCCCCAGTACAGGGGAACGCCAGGGCCAAGATGTGGGAGCGGGTGGGTAGGGGAGCAGGGCCGGGAGCGGGGAGGGTATAGGGAACTTTCTGGATAACACTTGAAATGTAAATGAAGAAAATATCTAATAAAAGTTGGAAAAAAAAAAAAAAAAGAAAGCCAGAGCCCTTTGCTGAGAGCTATTGAACATCTAAACGGGCATTCTTTAACCACAGCTAAGCTTCCAGCCACATTTTGAGGAAAGCTGTAGGAAAACTGAAAAGCCTCATTGTGTCCGTGTGACTGAATTGCTTTCCTTATTTTCTTCCAAGGAGTTTCATGGAATAAATATCAAAGTCCCTGCTGCCATCGATGGCAAAGCCAAGCACATTCTCCAGCGTGCATTATTTCCTGAAGATCAGATATGGACTTAATGTGGTGCCAAATGCAAAAGGGAGACAGGCCAATCCCCAACTTCATTCTCCTTGAATCAGCTCTGAGGGTCAGAGCTAAGTACCCAGGAACAAGCCTTCTCCATATCATCACAATGAGAGCTCAGACAAGTGAAGGAAACCAACACCTTTCATGGGCACAGTGTCTCAGCCTCCAGAAATCCCAACTTGGGTTATACAGGTTGAAACCCAAGTCTGTGTATAATCTCAGATCTTGAAGGGACCTGAAAAGTAGCTAATATCTAGTTCATCTGGAAATTTTTCCATCTGTAATAGCAATGTGTGCTTTATATCCATTTTCTTTTAAAATCTTTGTAGCTGCTTTTTACAAATAAAATTAGAGGGTCAGAAAAAAAAAGTTTTTCAATAATTGTTCAAAAGTAATCAAAGACAAAGTCATGTATTTGATTCCAAATCTAATTATAGAATTCAATGCTAGAATTTGAACCATGAAGTTTAAATATATATATTTTAATTGATACTCATACATATATACAACTTGTTTTGATGGAATCCAGCCCCTCTCTTCTAATACCTCACCTACCCTCCTATGTCTTCCATCATTTTCTTTACCAACTTGATCGTTTTTATTGGTTATTTATTTGTTTATTTATTTATATTTCAAATGTTGTCCCACTTCTTGGTCTCCCCTCCACAATAACCCCATCTCATTCCCCCTCCTCTTTGCCCTAAGATGGTGCTGCTCCACCCTCCACCCCCAACTCCTGCCTCACTGCTCTAGCATCCTCCTATGCTGGGGTCTCACCTCCCAGTGATGCTGGATAAGGCAGTCCTCTGCTACATATGTAACTAGAACCATGGACCTGCCTGTGTGTACTCTTTGGTTGGTGGTTTAGTCCCTGGAAGCTCTGGGGGTTCTGGTTAGTTGATATTGTTTTTTCACCCGTGGGGTTGCAATCCCTTTCAGCTCTTTCAGTCCTTCCCCTAACTCTTCCATTAGAGTCTCTGAGCTCAGTTCAATGGTTGGCTGTATCTGTATCTGTATTAGTCATGTGCTGGCAGAACCTCTCAAGAACATCTATACTAGGCTCCTGTCAGCAAGTACTCCTTGGCATCAGCAATAACATCTGGGTTTGTTGTCTGCAGATGGGATGGTTCCCTAAGTAGGGCAGTCTCTGCTCCATCATTTATCTCTTTGTTTCCTTTATACAGAAACAATTCTGGGTTAAAATTGTTGAGATGAGTAGGTGACCATATCCCTCAACTGGGGGGTGGTCTCTACAGGCTCTATCTCCCCTTTGTAGGGTATTTCAGCTAGTGTCATCCCCACTAGATTCTGAGAAGCTCTCACTTCTCCAGCATCTGGTACTTTCTAGTGACTCTCCCCAGTTCCCCACCCCTCGTGGCTACATTTTCCTGACCCTCTAAACTTCTCTCTTGTCTCTTTCCATACCTGATCCTGTCACCCTCCCCATTCCCCTCTCCTCTCTCACCCCATAGTCTCTCCCTCTCCCTACTTTCTGTGATTACTTTTAAGTAGTATTGAAGCATCCACACCTTGGTCTTCCTTCTTCTTAAGCTCCACATGTTCTGTGAATTGTATCGTGGGTATTCTGAGCTTTTGGGCTAATATCCACTTATCAGTGAGTACATACAATGTGTGTCCTTTTGTGTCTGGGTTACCTCACTCAGCATGATATTTTCATGAAGTCATTTTTTTTCTAACATCTGAGTAGTACTCCATTGAGTAAATGTACCATGTTTTTTGTATCAGTTCTTTCCTTGAGGGACATCTGGGTTGTTTGCAGTTTCTGGTTATTATAAATAAGGCTGCTATGAACATAGTGGAGCATGTGTCCTTGTTATATGTTGGAGCATCTTTTGGGTATATGCTGGGACTTCAGGTAGAATTATTTTGAATTTTCTGAGGAACTAACTGACAGATTGTTTTCCAAAGTGATTTTACCAGCTTGCAATCCCACCAGCAATGGAGGAGTGTTCCTCTTTCTCTATATCCTAGCAAACATCTACTGGTTTGTTTGAGGTAATTTTCTATCCAGGCACTTTGCTGAAGTTATTTATCAGCTGTAGGAGTTCTCTGCTAGGATTTTTGTGGTTGGTTAAGTATTCTATCATATCATCTGCAAATAGTGATATCTTGACTTCTTCCTTTCCAATGTGTATCCCTTTGACCTCCTTTTGTTGTTTAACTGCTTTGGCTAGGATTTCAAGTACTATATTAAATAAATAGGAAGAGAGTAGGCAGTTTTGTCTTGTCCCTGGTTTTAGTGGGATTGCTTCATCTCTGTTTAATTTCTCTCCATTTAATTTGATATTAGCTATTGGTTAGCTGCTGCATATTGCTTTTATTCTGTTTAGGTATGGGCCTTGAATTCCTGATCTTTCTAAGACTTTTAACATGAAGGGGTGTTGTATTTTGTCAAAGGCTTTTTCATCATCTAATGAGATGATCATGTGTTTTTTTTTTCCTTTGAGTTTGTCTATATAGTGGGTTACATTGATGGAGTTCTATATATTGAACCATCCCTGCAACCCTGGGATGAAGCCTACTTGGTTATGCTGAGTGATTGTCTTGATGTGTTCTTGCATTAGGTTGGCAAAAATTTAATTGAGTATTTTGCATTGATATTCATAAAAGAAATTGGTCTGAATTTCTCTTTCTGTGTAGGGTCTTTATGTGGTTTTAGTATCAGCATTAACTGTGACTTAATAGAATGAATTAGGTATTATTCCTTCTGTTCCTATTTTGTAGAATAGTTTGAGAAGGATTAGTGTGAGGTCTTCTTTGAAGGTCTGATAGAATTCTGCACTAAAACAATCTGTCCCTGGGATTTTTTTTTTGGGGGGGGGTTGTGGTGGGAGATTTTAATGACTGTTTATATTTCCTTAGGGGGTCATGGAACTGTTTAGATGGTTTATCTCCTAATATTGTTGATTCTTTGTATAGTTCTCTTTGTTTCTACTTGAATGATTTCAGCTCTGAGTTTGAGTATTTTCTGTGGTCTACTCTTCTTGGGTGTATTTGCTTCTTTTTATTCCAGAGCTTTCAAGTGTGCTGTAAAGCTGCTAGTGTATGATCTCTCCAATTTCTTTATGAAGGCACTCAGAGCTATAAACTTACTTCTTAGTACTGCTTTCATTGTGTCCCATAAGTTTGGGTATGTTATGCCTTCATTTTCATTATATTCTAAAAAGTCTTTAATTTCTTTTTATTTCTTCCCTAAGTTTTCATTCACTAGAGAGTTGTTCAGCTTCCATGTGAGCTTTTTGTTGTTTTTGTTGTTATTGAAGACCAGCCTTAGTTTGTGGTGGTCTGATAGAATGCATAGGATTAATTCAATCTTATCGTATCTATTGAGGCTTGTTTTGTGTCTGATTATATGATCAGTTTTGGAGAAGGTTCCATGAGGTACAGAGAAGAAAGTATAGTCTTTGGTTTTAGGGTGAAATATTCTGTAGATGTCTGTTAAATCCATTCGGTTCATAACTTCTGTTAGTTTCACTGTGTTTCTGTTTAGTTTCTGTTTCCATAATCTGTCCATTGATGAGAGTGGGCTGTTGAAGTCTCCCACTATTATTATGTGAGGTTCAATGTGTGATTTGAGCTTTAGTATTGTTTCCTTTACATATGTGAGTGTCCCTGCATTTGGGGCATAGATGTTCAGAATTGAGAGTTTATCTTGCTATACTTTTGCTCTGACAGGTATGAAGTGTCCTTCCTCTTCTTTTTTGATAACTTTTGGTTGAATGTCTATTTTATTGGATATTAGAATGGATACTATAATTAGAATGGATACTATAGCTTGTCTGTTGAGATGATTTGCTTGGAAAATTTTTTCCAGCCTTTTACTTTGAGGTGGTGTATGTTTTTCTCACTGAGGTATGTTTCCTGTATGCAGCAAAATGCTGAGTCCTGTTTACATATCCAGTCTGTTAGCCTATTTTATTTTAGTTAGTCTTTTTATTGGGGAATTGAGTCTATTGATGTTGAGAGATATTAAAGACCAATGATTATTTCTTCCAGTTAATTTTGTTGTTAGAGATGAAATTATGATTATGTGGTTCTCTTCTTTTGGGTTTGTTGTGAGAACATTAATTTCTTGGTTGTTCTTGGATGTAGTTTCCCTCTTATATTGGAGTTTTCCTTCTACTATTCTCTGTAGCACTGGTTTAGTGGAAAAATATTGTTTAAATTTGGTTTTGTCATTGAAATCTTGGCTTCTTTATCTATGGTAATTGGGAGTTTTCTAGGTACAGTAGCCTGGGCTGGCATTCGTGTTTTCTTAGGGTTTGTATGACATCTGCCCAAGATCTTCTGGCTTTTAGAGTCTCTGTTGAAAAGCCTGGTGTAGTTCTCATAGGTCTGCCTTTATATGTTACTTGACCTTTTTCCATTACTACTTAATATTTTCTTTGTTCTGTGCATTTGGTGTTTTGATTATTATGTGACTAGAAGAATTTCCTTTCTGGTATAATCTATTTGGAATTCTGTAGGATTCTTGCATGTTTATGGGCATCTCTTTCCTTAAGTTAGGGAAGTTTCTTCAATGATTTTGTTGAACATGTTTACTGGCCCTTTGAATTGGGAGTCTTAGCTCTCTTCTATATCTACCATTCTTAAGTTTTGTCTTTTCATTGTGTCTGCATTTCTTGATGTCTTGGATTAGGAGCTTTTTGAGTTGCAGTTTCTTTGATTTTTGTGTCAATGTCTTCTATAGAATGTTCGACACCTGAGATTCTCTTTTCTATTTCTTGTATTCTGTTGGTGACGCTTGTGTCTGTGACTGTTGTACTCTTTTCTAGGTTTTCCATATCCAGAGTTGCTAGCCTTTGTGATTTATTTCTTGTTTCTATTTCTATTTTTAGATCCTGGATTTTTTTTTCAATTCCTTCACTTGTTTGATTGTGTTTTCCTATATTTCTTTAAGGGATTTATGTGTCTCCTCTTTAAGGGACACTGCCTGTTTACCTGTGTTATCCTGTATTTCTTTAAGGGAGTTATTTATATCCTCCTTAAGGTCCTCTTCATCTTCATTAGATGGTATGTTAGATCAGAATCTTGCTTTTCAGGTGTGTTAGGGTATCCATGGCTTGCTGTGGTGGGAGTACTAGGTTCTGATGTTGCCACATAGCATTATTTCTGTTGATTATGTTCTTGTGCTTGCCTCTTGTTAGGTGTAAGCCACCGTGGCATAACAATGAACCAGTTTCCCCCGGAAGGCGATCTGGGACTATAAGAGACTAGATGGGGGAGAGAGAGAAAGACACCAAGACAAATTACTCTGTTCAAAGCATCTCAAAGTTTACTTAGATTCTTAGGTTATATGAGGGTGGGCCTATTCCCCCCCCCCCCCCACCGCTGGTTCAAGCAGGCGCCTCGATTCAGCCCGGAGTCACTGTGCACTGGGGATTATCTCAAGGTGTCTCAGCAGGCAGCAGGATTCTGGGAAGCTCAGCGACAGTTGACACAACTAAAGAAGCCAGCCTAGCGGTGGCCTTGCCTCAGTGGGAACAGGGTCTGCTTCAGCCTGAAGCAGACTGGGGGGTGGGGGGGTACAATTCCTCCCTAAGTATATAATAAAAAAATAGCTGGACTTAGACATAAAATTTATTTATGCTCCATAGTCCTGCCCAGGATTTATGGTGGCTGGAAGCCGTGCCTGTCTTAGGAATCTCAGATTTTCCCGAACTACTCATTTCTGTCAAGGAGAATATATGCAGCTTGTTTGTGTTTATTTCTCACAAACATGGCTCTGTGGTGTATTATTAACAAACCATGGCCTCTTGGCATATACCTCTGTCTTAGAATGATATAGTCCCGAAATCTGGGTGCCAATCATTGGCTGACCGGCCCTCATAGCACACCTTGTTCCCAACTCAGACCAAGGCCACAAATATATATTCAATATGCTTCTTCATTACGGTGGAACTTTGCTAGCTGTGCTTGTTGGAGGTGAGCTGCATGCTTATTGAAAACAGGCTGTAAGGTACTGACTGACCTGCTTCAGAAACAAAGCGGAGGTAATTGAAAAATAACAGGTTAAAGGATTCTTTGGGGATGACCAGGTTCTCTATTCAGTTGCAAATTAGCAACAACCAAGCTTAGACTCTGACCTCCCAGAGTGAGGGAGATGGCTTTGAGAATTAACAGAGAGACTGTGAATTCTCTGGAATGGGGGTTGTGCTCCAAGTTAGCGCTTATGGCTAAAAAAAGCATTTTTAGCCATCGTCAGTGTTGGAATCATACTTACTAGAAGATTCAGGATCTGTGTCCATTTGGCGAACCAGTCTTTCAGACAGTCATCATGCTGCGTCTTCTTTTTGTGTGAATACACAGACAAAACCTCTTCCCCAGATAAGAACAGGGTCTGGACTGTTCCATTTATTAGTTAATAGGTCCCGCCATTTCCCCATGGCATAAGAACTAGAAGTAACTGGATTCCAGTGGCGATCTGCTGCAGACTGACCCTTAACATCAGTTTGCAAAAAATTTAGAACGAACAAGACAAAAGCAAGATGTGCTTTTGGTGACCTGGGGGGGGGGTGTATAACTGCTCCTGTTTTGTTTTTAAAAGCCAATTTTTCAGAGTGCGATGAGCACATTCAAAAATTCCTTGTCCATGGGTTATAAGGAATTCCAGTTTTATGTTTGATACCAAATTGCTTACAAAAAGAAATAAAATTGTTGCCAGTATAAGATGGGCCATTGTCCGTCTTAATGAGTTTGGCAATCCCATGGTATTAAAGGCTTGTAAACAATGATCAATTGCATTTCTAGAGGCCTGTCCCATATGTAGAGAAGCAAAAAGAAATCCTGAACAAGCGTCTATACAAACATGTATATATTTTAATTTTCCAAATTCTGCATAATGAGTTATGTCCATTTGCCAGATATGATTGGGCATAAGGCCTCATGGATTAAATGCAGAACTGGAGATAATGTAATACATTTAGGACATTTTTTTACAATCATTCTTGCCTGTTCTTTAGTAATCTTATGTCAGAGCCTTAAGGTATGGATAGAGAGATGAAATTTATCATGATCACGTCCAATGCAACAGGATCTGAAATTAAGGCCTCTCCTATTAGAGCTCTGTCAATGTAATCATTGCCTGCAACTGAAGGTCCAGGAAGACCAGAATGAGATGTATATGACCAATATAAAACAGATGTTTTCGAGCAAGAATGATACTTTGCAATTGTGAAAACAGTGATCCTGCTGGTGTATTAAGGTTAAACGTACCACAAGTCTCCAATAAGGGAATTGATTGTGCAACATATAAACTATCAGTAAAAATATTAAAAGTATCATTTACAAACTGAAAAACATTTAATAGTGCTGTCAGCTCTGCTAACTGAGCTGAGAGGCCAGGAGTCTCTATGACTACCTGTTGATTATTCATAAGATATCCAGCTTGTCCTTTAGAGGAGCCATCAGTAAAAATCAAAAGAGCATTATGCAAAGACTGTAAAGAGGTCATATTAGGAAATATCACCTCATGTACATTTAGAAATTTTATCAGCCTATCTTGAGGATAGTGATTGTCTATAGTCCCTATAAATCCTATCTGAGCAAGCAGCCAATCCGTACTGTGCTGCTTCAGCCAAGTATCCTGTTCTACACTGTAAGGCTGGACAATGATGTCTGGCTCTTTGCCAAAATAAGTTAGTGCTTGCTTCCTTCCAAGTATGATCATCTGAGCTACTGCTTCATATTATGACAGGATATTATGTTTAAGAGACATCCACAAATGTATCCACATAAGAGGAGCTTTTTGCCACAACAATCCTATAGGCATATGAATCATATTAAAAATTAACAGATGTAAAGGCAAAGAAAAATCTATATAAGTGATAAACTATTCTTCAATAGCTCTTTCCACTTATTCTAAGGACAGTAATCTTTCTGAGGTTAAAGATCTAGGGGAAGTAGGATCAGAACTCCCTTTAAGAATATCAAATAAAGGTTTCAATTCCCCTGCAGTAAGCTTTAAATAGGGGCTAAGCCAATTAATAACACCTAACAATTTTTGAAAATCATTTAGTTTTTAAGTTGTCCCTGTGAATAACTATCTTCTGGGGGAAAACAGCTTGATCAGTAAGTCTAAAACCCAAGTAATTATAAGGATCCTGAGTTTGTTCCTTCTTAGGAACTATTTGTAGTCCTTTATTAGCTAAGGCTTTTGTTTGTTTGTTTGTTTGTTTGTTGTTTTTGTTTGTTTTTTGAGACAGGGTTTCTCTGTGTAGGCCTTGCTGTCCTGGAACTCACTTTGTAGACCAGGATGGCCTCGAACTCAGAAATCTGCCTGCCTCTGCCTCCTAAGTGCTGAGATTAAAGGTGTGGCTTTTTGTAAATCTCTATAACACAAAAGCAAATCCTGGGGGTATTTTCCCCCCTTCAAGATGTCATCTGTATAATGAAGTATATAAATCATAGGCCATTGCTGTTTCACAGGCTGAATGGCTTGTGCCACAAACTTTTGACATAAGATAGGACTATTAGCCATGTCCTGTGGGAGAACTGTCCATTGATATCTCTTCATAGGTTCTTTAAAATTTATAGAAGGAATACTAAAAGCAATTTTTTCACAATCCTCAGGATGCAAAGGAATAGTAAAGAAACAATCTTTGAAATCTACCACAATTTTATAATATCCTTTAGGAATGGCTACCGGAGATGGAAGCCCAGGTTGTAAAACACCCATAGGCATCATGGTTTCATTAACCTTTCTTAGATCTTGTAACAATCTCCATTTACCAGATTTTTTTTCTTGATAACAAAATTGGAGTATTCCAAGGAGACTGAGATTCTACTAAATGTCCTGCCTCTAGTTGCTCCTGCACTAGCAAAGAGGCAGCCTCTATTTTCTCTTCAGGTAAAGACCACTGATAACCCACACCAGAATATCACTAAACCATTGAATTTTATCAGCATGGGATGCAGGCAAGATAGTGGCTATTACTGAAAATACCCTAAGCCTCTTGTGTTAGAGTGAGGTTTAGAACCTTTAAAATTCTTAATACCTTGTCTTTTCTTTCCTAGCCCATGACCAGGCAAAAATCCTTGTCTTAGCATCTGCTTAGTCACTGCCTCATTAGGACTGCACATTATGACACCCATCTGGGACAAGAGAGCTCTTCCCCATAGGGTAACAGCAAATTTGACATAACATATGGCTGAATCTGTCCTGAATTGCCTTCCTCATCTCTCCAGGTTAGCAATTTAGAGCTTCGTTTTGGGTTATTGGCATATCCAATTCCTTTAAAGTGAGTAATAGTATCAGACAAAGGCCAAGTTAAAGGCCAATCTTGTCCTCTAATAATTGTAACATCAGCTCCAGAATCTATTAATCCTTCAAAGCTTTTCCTCCAATTGTCAATTTAAGGTTAGGTCTCTGACTAGTAATAGATTGAACCAAATATACACCAGAGGAACCAAAGCCACCTTGTCCTCTCTCATTCTTAACAAATCTGGACAGTAGCGGATGTGAAGGAACTAAGACAAGTTGAGCAATTCTTTGATTAGCAGGTACCGTTATAACACCATTAGGAGAAGCAGCCATGATTTTAATTTCTCCCTCATAATCATTATCTATAATACCTGGATAAATCTGCAGACCTTTTACAATAGAACTATTTCATTCTAAAAGAAATCCACAAGTTTCTGCAGGTAGAGGTACAAAAATTCCTGTAGGCAGAGTTTGAACTCCCATTTCTGGGGTTAATACTGTGTGGGTGGTGGAACAGAGGTCCAATCCTGCACTTCCTGGGGTTGCCCTGATAAATTCAAAAATGGATTTCTTTGGCTGGGTAGCAGCTTCATGGCCCCATATGCTGCTTGCTGTGGGTAACCCGGGGCCTGAGGCTGGATCCTCCTCTCGTTTCCTGGCAACAGACGACCCTGAACGATTCTGTGAAATTATTGCTTGTATGGTGGTTCCTTGCAAAGAGGCGGCAAAGGCCAAACCCTGATTATAAGACGGCCCAATCTCTGCACAAAGACAAATATATCCCCCAAATCTCTCTGTCCTTTGTGAGGTCAAATAGAAGCATGACATGCTGCATTAGCACTCTCATAAGCCAACTTCGCAATGAAAGGATTTCCCATTTGAGAATCTCCAAGAATTCTATTAGCTGCTATCAATAGCCTATCCACAAAGTTCTGGTAAAGCTCATCTGGACCCTGCCAAATGCTGGTTAAACTTCCACCAAGATACCCTTTACTTGGTAACTGTTTCCAAGCGCCTTGAGCAGCTATAGTAACCTGAGTGTAGACTCCAGCAGGAAAACCAATATGATTAGCATTGCCTTCATATCGGTCTTCTCCTAAAAGCATGTCACCATCTCAGTCTGGATTACCTGTCTGAGCATTTAACGCGGTAGGTTTTTTTACTGACTTCTCACCATTCAGAATTCCAAAGTAAGAAATTTCCTCCTGACAGAGTAGCCTTACATAGTGTCCTCCAGTCCAGACTTCATGGCAGTATCCAATAATGCCTGTGTAAAGGGAGCAGTGAGGCCATATTGTGTAACCGCTGTTTTTAACTCCTTTATCACCTTGAAATCCAAAGTCTGGGATTGTCTGACTCTATTATTTTGCTGGCCAAGTATCTCAACTACAGGAAAATCCAGCACTCCAGATGTATCTTGCCTGACTCACACCTCTTTCTAGGGGAGATTGATACATCTCAGAAGAGTTGTTCGTCTCTGTATCTGACACCTTTCTTAGCTCCCGAAGCTCATTAGTCAATCTCTGCAACTTAATTTCAAACTCTAATTTATTTAGTTGCATTTCCATTTGAGTAGAATCTCCTATAGTGGAGGCCATAGGTGGAACAGGAGGTTTGCGAAGAGGCCATTCCTCATTTTCAAAATATTTCGCAGCTCTACTTTCTGAATGATCTTCCTTGTCTAAGGTTGGCTCATTATCAGAATCTCTATATCTTTTTAATTTAGGGTTGAGAGGGCCCCTTTCTGAGAAAGTCCTCTCTGACAGGCATTCTTCTTGAGGTTCCTCAAGCTCTGTCTGGGTCCTATCTGACACCTGCGAGGTCGCTTTTTAATAGCATCTTTTATGAGCACCCAGAGGCAACGGGTGAAATTATCTGCTTGGATATTTTTCAAAGCTTCTCCAACTCTCTCCCATGTTCTCTTATCTAAAGTTTTTCTTCTCTGAACCATGGGCAGCAAGAATCTTTCTTATCTGAAAAATTTTCTAACAATTGTTCTTCAAACCCTACTCCTCTCGCCTGAAGCAGCTCTTGAAGAGTGCAGACAATTACCTGTTTGGAATTTTGTAGTCCCATTTCCGCTGACAACCGCTAAGTGGAATCAGCGCCAGGTCAGCACTGTTCAAACTTAGTCCGTATCCTATCGCACCTCTAGCAACATTTTAAAAATTGAAGTTTAAAACCAGCGCTCGTGTAATTACCTGTTTCCCCTGTGCCCGATATGATCCTCTTGTTCTTCCCTTCTGGTGGAGCTCTACATAAGACAGCGGTCCCTCAGGTTACCTCACCGTTTCCAGGCCCCACATTGGGCGGCAATTTGTTAGGTGTAAGCTATCCACAGCTTAACAATGAACCGGGTTCCCTGGAAGGCGAGCTGGGGCTGTAAGAGACTAGATGGGGGAGAGAGAGAAAGATGCCAAGACAAATCACTCTGTTCAAAGCATCTTAACGTTTACTTAGATTCTTAGGTTATATGAGGGTGGGCCCATCCCCCTGCCAGTTCAAGCAGGCACCTGGATCCAGCCTGGAGCCACCGAGCACTGTGGATTGTCTCAAGGTGTCTCAGCAGGCAGCAGGATTCCACGAAGCTCAGTGACAGTTTACACAACTAAGGAAGCCAGCCTAGCTGAAGAGCTACGCTGTAGGTGGCCTCGCCTCGGTAGCAACAGGGTCTGCTTCAACCTGAAGCAGGCAGGGAGGGGGACGNGGGGGGGGGGGGCGGTGTACAGCCTTTCTGGTGTTAACTGGCCTTGGTGTCTCTGACTGGAGCCTGTCCCTCCTGTGAGCAATGTTAGGTCTCCTTGAATGAGGAGGTTATGGGAGGGGTCTGGAGTGCCTGATCTGTAAGCTGGCTGTGTCACAAATCCTATAGGTCAAGAGGTCTCTGGGTGTGGAAGGGGTGGGGGTGGAACACAGGCCCAACTTCAGCTTTTAAAAAAATACTTATTGAGTCTATGTATGCTTTAGTTCTTCTTGCAAGTGCATGTGCATGTGCATGTGCATGTGCATGTGCATGTGCATGTGCATGAGCATGAGCATGAGCATGAGCATAGAAGTACCCATCTACTGAATTATGGGGAGTTTCTTAGAGCCCAAATCCCTGAATAAAACCATGCCTTAGCAACCATCAATTGCCAATAGTGCTTCAGATATTGTTGGTACTTCTTGAGTTCCTCCTTCATCAATGGTGGGATTTTGGCTGGTTTGGGTTTGGATTATTATCTTGTATATGCTTTGCCCATGCATTATCAAACATTTTAAGTTCATCTATGTTCATAGTCATGTCTAGCAAATATTTTTCACTATAAGTGTCACTCATTCTGCCTCCTGCAATCTTTCTGCCATCTCTTATGCCATGATTCCTGAGCCTTATGAGAAGGGTATGTGAGGTTGTACCATTTAGAGATGACCACTACAGAGTCTCCTTTATTCTTTGCATGTTGCCTGATTGTGGATCTCTGTCTTAATAGGCATCTACTGAAATAAGAAGCTTTTTTGATGAGGGTTGAGAAATGCACTAATCTATAGGTATAAAATTATGAACTTAGGGTTCAGTTTATTACTGTGTCCATTTATCAGAATAAGAATTCTAGGTTCTCCCCGAGTGCCTAGCCAGCCTCAGGTTTCTGGCCCAGTTAATGGCACTGGACATCAGTTATACCTCATGGATCAGACTTTAAATACAAGCAGAAAGGGGTTGGTTACATCTATAATATCCATGCCACTATTAAACTTGTGTGTATTTCATTACAGAACAATTGTTATTGTAGCTTATATGATTCACAGCTGAGTAAGACTGTTAATGATTTTTCTTCCTTTGTTCCACAAATAGAAACTTATAGCATTGTGGATTCTCACCAACAGTGAAGAAGCTTCCAGATCAGTGTCAGTTTGATTTCTCCATGTCCTCTGATTCAAGAATCTGGTGTCTTCATCAGTAGGGACTTACCATCAAGTTCTGGGCAGGAGAGGTAACTACGAACAATGGCAATGCCTTGTAATATTTGCAACTATGGAACCTCACTGGCCAACAATTTGAAAAAAGATAATCCATATAACGTTTTGGAATTAAAAATCATCACATCAACATCTTGTCAAGCAAATACTACAGTAGCCTTCCAATATGCCCATATAGTGCCCACCTGGTGTCTAAACACAAAAACAGATGCAGTCTTCTCTGAATATGGTCATTTAATTTCTGAACAGTTTTCACTATTGTAAAACTCTGATGGAGCCAGGCCTAGTGACATGGGCCTATAATTTCATACATGAGAGGATAAGGCAGAAGAACCACAAGTCCCCATCCTGAGCTATAAAGTGAGTTCAGTGTCAGCCTGGGAACATTAGTGAGACCCTTTCTCAAGGTAAAAAGTAAAAAGAGGGCTGGAGCCATCTCATATCTCACTAGTAGAACCCTTGCTCTATACAGAGCGTTAATCTTGCATGCACCTCTGATAGCAACCTCTGTGCAGCCCAGCATAGTCTGAAACTCATTATACCCTATTGCCAAGTATTTTAATAGGATTACAGGCATAATGACATTTCTTTAAAAATCCTCTTACCATTGGTTTCAGGTAAGTCTCAGTCAGTAAAACACTTGATCATCAGAATCTGCACTAACAAAAACTACCTGAAAAGTTCCAGGTAAGTAAGAAATTCTGCCAATAGATAGATAGATAGATAGATAGAACTGTGCCTACGGAAAAGCAGCTGATATTGTCTTCTGGCCAAATGCATATGCATACATGTATTACCTGTGAGTGTGTGTGTGTGTGTGTGTATGTGTGTGTGTGTGTGTGTGTGTATTTATACACAAAGGAAAACACTGGAACATGTGTGTGTACACACAATTGTAAATAGATGATAGATAGATAGATAGATAGATAGATAGATAGATAGATAGATAATATTGCCCTATTTTAATAGAAAATGAAATCTTAAAGTAAAACTTTCATGAAAAGATATTAAAACCTAAGAACTATTAATTTTTGCCCACTTTAATTTTCACATCAGATACTGTAAACTTTTTGAGAAAGATATTATACACTACTTGTTTCTCAAATAGAAAATACTCTGAGGGTAATCTTCAATTACTCTGAGAGATGATCCAAACAGTGTGATCTGGGCCAGAAGTTCTGGACCAGCTGATTACACTGAAAAGGCATTCCTCCATTGCCTCTGTGAGTCCTCAGGAGATTTGAATGTGTCCTCCCCAAATGCTGTGTATTATCAGTATGATAGTGTTAAGAGGTAACACTGTAAGGAATGCCACCTAGGTGTTGAGAGTCCTTTGCCGTCATCCTATAGAGAGGTTCCAAGTAGTATGTATTAGTTACTCACCTGTTGCTGAGATAAAAATGCAATATAATGCCCAGAGAAACTTATAAATCAAACATTTAATTGGACTTATGCTTTCAGAGGGTTAGGAGTCCATGATGGCAGAGAAGAGTGATAGCAAGTAGCAGGCATATTGGGGAGAACAGCCATGGAGACCTTAGAGCTCATACCTCACAAAGGAAGCAAAGAGCGCACTGGGAATGGCATGAGTCTTTTGATGCCTCAAGAACCGCCTCCAGTGACACACCTTTTCCAAGTCACACCTCCTAATCCTTCCCAGTTTCACCAACTGGAGACCAAGTTGAAAGCCATGAGACTATGGGGGCCATTCTCACTCATAACTATAGTGTTTGATAGGCCTCCTTCTACCCTTTGAGGACACAGCAGTAGGGCTCTCTAACAAACTTGGCATTGAACTTCCTAAACTTCAGAAGTAAGAAAGCAATTTTATGTTTCTTATAAATAACCAAGCTCAGGTATTCTGTTATAGCACAAACAAACTAAATTTTCCCTTACGTAAAAATGTTGTCATCAATCCAGAATGTTCCTCTTCTCTTAGAAGTTGCAAAGCTTTGCAAAAAGCCAAGGGCTGAGTCCATGAAACTTTTTTGAAACACACACACACTCACTCCACATTCTCTAAAAATACAAAATCTGTAATAAATCTAGGTTTAAGATAATGATTACTTAGAAGTATTAATTTAGAATAATTTGAATGTGGACAAACACCACAAGGATTGTACAACCAATTTAATTAATAGACCACCTGAGACAACATCAAAATACACTTTTATCCTGCAACTCTTTGATACCAATTCAGAAAACAACAATTTTGTAACATCACTTTTTAGAGAGAGAAGACAAAAAAAATCTTGCTTTGCTTCTAGAGTAAATAATTGATTTAAAAGTTCGTGTTGAAATGGCCATGGTGGTGTGTAGCTTTCAGCATTCCAGTGGCAAAGGCAGGTAGATCTCTGCGAGGTCCAGCCTGGTCAACAAAATAAGGTTCAGGAAAGTCAGAGAAATACATAGTAGAGAAGCCTTGTCGAAGGAAGGAGGAAGGAAGGAAGTAGGGAAGGAAGGGGGAGAGAGAGAGACAAAGGAGGGAAGAAAGAAGGGAAGGAAGAAAAAGAAGAAAAGAAAAGAAAAGAAAAGAAAAGAAAAGAAAAGAAAAGAAAAGAAAAGAAAAGAAAAGAGAAAAAGCTGTTTTGAAGATGACCTTCAAATCTGTGGTTTCTTGAGTTCCAACCCAGCATCTTCATGCCACCTGGTGATACACTGGCCCAATATCCAGTGGTCCTCATTTCATTCACTGGGTCCCAGAAGCCTAGCATCATCAGTTTGATGAGCCTTATAAATACACATATTCCTTCTCAGAACTGATATTTCAGGCTCATTTAAAAACAGGATGCATAAGTTTCTCTCATAGTTTCTTATGTACGTTATGTCTCACTGTCTCTATTTTAAACATCTGCATGGTGCTCAGGTTTCCCTCAGGAGCTCATCACAGAGGCAAAGTGTCAGATGGTTGTAGGTTAGCACAGGTACCCAGGATATTCATCTGGGAAATGGTACTGTTAAGTAGTCTCTCAATATCTCTCCAAGGATGTACTGAGCTTTGCAAACCAGGTGTCAGTTGTTGCTTATTTCCCAGGCCCTGTTTTCCTAATGATGGGGATGGAGGGACGAGTTTTTATATTTCTTGATATATTGTGAAGGGTATGTTCACCATGGCTTCCATATTTTACAAAATAATAAGGTAATATAAAAACAATATATATATATATATATATACATATATATATATACATATATATATATATATATATATATATATATATATATATATATATATATATATATATATATATATATATATATATATATATATATATTTTTTTTTTTTTTTTTCAGGAAGCTTTATGATAGGAATAAAGCCAAGAATTATAATCAAAGTTACCTATAGAGCTTACATCTGGATAGTTCCCAGACCAAGCACATACCTGTTGAAGTATGAAATTCAAAAGTACATCTTAGGGGTATGTATCTCTTTCAAATATCCATAGATCATTACAGTGGTGTCCCAGGCTTGTGAATTACTAGTCTAGATGGAGGCTAAATATGGATTTTTGATATATGCTGAAGTGTCAGGAGATGTGGGCTGTCTTTCCCATCTTTTCTCCCAGAAAGGAAAGTCCACAACTCCTTTCTCCACAAGTGAAGTATCTTTATTCCCACTTTATATAACTGTCTTAATGCAAAAAGAATTAGAAAATGAACATAGAGGAAAATCTGCTCTGCCTGAACCATTCAGCTATCCAGCTGTGCCCTTCAACATTCATGCAGGAAAACAGAATTGTGTGTACTTGGGTTTATCAGATACCTTCTCTGGAATGAGTCTGCTATTATGTTGTATTTTTTGTAAATATTTCCATATAGCATAAAACACAATATTGAAACTGTTCCTTTGTAGGTTATGAAAGCCCTTCATGCTACTAATTCCAATTCATATCTAATCTCTATGGTGTCTAATATATATTTTTTCCTGTTCGCCTGTTGGATAGCATATCCTTCAGACACACTTCCTTATGAGAACTCTTCGAGTTTGATGTCTGAAGTTGGAACACCCGAAGCCTTGGTCTTGACCCTCCTTCTCCTTTTAACCTATTCTTTATTTCAAAATTATTGACTTTGCTTTTTATATGAAATTCCATCTTTATGATAAACTAATATTTATCAGGTTGCCCCTTTTCAGTTCAGGACATGGGATTTTCTATTACGTGAGAAAAATTATAGATCATCCTTACCATATTTTTTCAACACACCACCAAACTTCACCTACCATTGCTCTCTTGACATCTCTTTAAACCCATTGCATTGCCCACAACCACCACTCATCTAGATATACAAAGTTTGCTTTGCTTCTATTCCGTATTCCTGTAGTCCTGTTTCTGTTCTCAATGGATCAGCTAACAGACACATGTAAGGCTTAGGAGGAAATGGAAAGCCTCTATTTTGTTTAACTTCTTTCTTGAGGTTTCCTTTCCACTCTATAAAACTTTCCCACTCCTCCTAGAGTAGCTGCAGGGCCTTCCTAATATTCCTGGAATTCAACAAGATCTTTTTCCTAATCAGCTGCTCACTTGGTATAATGTGCTGGTACCCATTCGAAGCTAATCTCTTCTCTATCGGAAGTCCCCAGAGAAGTCTCTGACTCAGAACACAGGCACCTCTCAGACCATGACACTTGTACATTCATATTTTCTTCGCTGTGACTATAAAGTTAATTTGCATTCCTATATACAAACGATGGACTCCATAAAAGAATAAAACACCACTTGATAAACCACTGTAAAGTCAATGAGAAATTGTGATCTACTAAAGCTTTCAATGATTATGTGCTCTGTGGATAAACTAATGCATTAATGTACAAATAACAACAAAGAAAACAACAACAACAACAAAACCAAAACACACACTCCATGTATCTCCACCTTCCCACCCTCTTTCCCAGTGTACTTTATTTATCTTGAGAGTTTGCTGAGATTTCTTCCCATCAGGAATATTTCTCCCTGGTCTAGTTATACCTGAGATTACTTGGTTTCATCTGCAGCCCTGGCCAAGCCACTAGGTTTCCTTGCATGTTAATCAAGCCATCTGGAAAACAGGGCATGAAATTGTAAGTCCCTGACTAGAAGCAGATGCGGCAACTGAGCTGAGCTGTGTTTCCTTTTCAGGAACTAATTGCACACATGCTACAATATGGAGAAAAACATTATAAATCAATTAGGCTATCACAGCAACATTGTACTCTGTAAATAGAGAGCTAGGCCTTGGCACTGGGAGAGGAAGATAGGAACAGCTGATTCCCCTTCAAATGCCCTTGGATAATTGCATTTTTACATTTAGCTGTCGCTCCCCTAATCCAGGTTACTAGGAAGGTCAGTTTACTGATTTGTCAAGAGGGTTGGTTTTTCAGAGTCAGAAGGGCATTGCTGAAGGAGGAGGAGAGTGGTTAAAAGTATCATAGATGTCATACTTTTTTGAGTACCTGGAATTAAGGCTGGTGGGCACTTTGGAACAAGAATGACAGAAACAAAGGGGTGTGAGTCATGGAGTAGCCAGATGTGTTGTCCTAAACGCCTCCAAATGTCCAAGGATTGAGGGACATTGAGGTGGGCATAACAAGAATTAGGCGAGCCTGGGTTTGAATTTGGGGCAGAGCAAGCTTAAGATGAACAGGTTGCAAAAGGCCCTTCCTGGTCTGTTTCTCCTCCTTTCTGCTTGCTTTGTGTTTGCATTCATGGAACTTAGACTCTCACTTA
>LR754808.1:0-19527 GCA_902729485.2 Mus minutoides | reverse complement strand
TTCATTATGAATCTCAGACCATGTTACAATGCAATTTCCCCATATTCTACACAAGGACATAATACTTCCATAGTAGCTGTCATTTAAGTTTAAGATTAAGTTTGTTGAAATATCTGCCTATTTCTCCTTAAAAGAAACAATGTTGCTTCTTAGTTTTTCAATTGAGGAATTTATTCCATTGTGAGCGAAATGTGTTTTTGTTATCAAACTGGGCCTGTAGATTGTGGCATTCTATTTCTGTGACAGTCCCAGGAGAGTGATTTAATTTCAACTGTAAAAAGTTAGTCATCTGTAGTCACATGTGGTTTGGGTCTTTCAGGAAAAAACATTACAACTTATTAGAGCATAGTCTCTTGAGGGCTTCACTGGTAAATTGTGTTACTTGTGGTTCAGTGAGGGGAAGAAATCCTGATGGAGTTTGGAAGCTCGCTTGTTGTCTAAATGTGCTCTTCAAGTTTTTATCTGGCTGTACAGCCAGTACCACCTGCTAACTTGCATTCCTCCTGCTAACTTGCATTCCTCCTGCTAACTTGCATTCCTCCTGCTAACTTGCATTCCTCCTGCTAACTTGCATTCCTCCTGCTAACTTGCATTCCTCCTGCAGCAGGGTTATTCTTGTCTGATCCAGAGCCTTTCTCTGCCTGCCCCAGTTCCTGAATAAGACAGAAAAACTATATTTATTTATAAGCTTTTGTTCCTATAACTAGGAATTCCTTCAACTACCTTGTGACTCAATGAACCTGAGCAGGAGTCGTTGCTAAAGCTGTTGCTTTTCTGTGGAACCTCTTCTTTGGTCTGGCATTTGTGGAATCTACCCTCACAGAAGTGAAGAGGAGGGTCCATGGGGGGAAAGTCTTGGGGGGTGGAGAACTTATTCAGTGGAACAGCAATCTGGATGTGAAATGAGCAAATAAATAAATTAATGGAAAAAAAATTTGAGGAGGTCTTGATTTGAGAGGAAGTGATGAATAGATAAAAGAGAGATTTCAGTGGAGATATTGATGTGTACAGTATTCAGGTAAGAAAATCTCAAAAACATTTTAATTAAAAATTATAATTATCATAAAGTAAATCTAACCTCAGATCCAACACTAGGCTGAGTGGTCTGTGTTCAGTGGTGTACTGAATGGGAAGACCTGGGAATCCATGACTTGTGTCCTCTGTCAGAGTTGTAAGGCCAGGGCTGGTCTGATTTTCATGAACACTGGGGCCTTGTTTGCATTTTCTACTTCTTCATTATAAGATATGAATTGAAATCATTAGCCATATGAATATATCAGTTGAATAAACTAAACTAAGAACTGTTAAAGAATTAGAGAAATATGTAGTATTTATTGTACATTTGTGGTATAATTCACTTTCTTACTTTACTATTTTTTGACCACTAATATACCTCTCTCTGCTTTATGTACTCCACAGTGAATATTATAATATGCTTCTATTGAGAACATTAGTTTCTTTATAAAATACACAATTATTATTATAAGAATATGTGTTTGTTTTAATCTCCATTGTGAGATATTGGACTGCTTCAGATTTTCCCCTGGTGCTAACCATGGTTTGACTTGTCCTCTAGAAGAGGCATGCTTGTGCCATCTGCAGACAATTTGTGCATTTGTGTGACATTTGTTTGGAATTCTGGGAACTTTTCAGAGGGTATATACATGCTAGGTCCCTGAAAGATGGGATTGGTCAATGTTGGTCATTTTTGGTGGGGGCTGGTTGGTTGGTTGCTGTTGTTTTGTGGTTCATTAAGAATTGTGGACAAATAAGAAACAAAATAAATTAGATCTCTTTAGAGTAAAGATCAAACTTGCCCCAAGGAACTCAACAACCCTATTTAGGAGGAAGTTAGCAGGAAGTAGTCTACATATAACATTGCCCTCTCTTGCTTCTATCCTATACTCTTTTCTATCTAGTCTTATGGGAATTGAAAGGTAGAAAAAGAAAGAGTGACAAAAATGGGAAAAAGAAATAAGAACACACAACATAGCCAGAGTCCTGCTACATACACTGTTGATAATTTTAGGAGAAGTAACAAACATTGAGAATGTTGAATGCAGACATCAAATTAAAGAAATTTATTCTAAATATATAGCTTAGTGCTGATGAAAATGAATGAATTGGCCTAGGAAATAAATTATCTCAAACAAGTCCCTTTAAAACAGCAACAAATCATATAAAATAACAAAGCAATTGAAAGACCTCTATGACAAGAATGTCAAGACCCTAACAAAGAAAGTTAACAAGATATCAGAAAAGGGAAAGTTCTCACCTATTTCTGGATCAATAGGATTAACATAATGGAAATGTTCATCTTACCAAAAGCAATGAACAGCTTCAATGTACTCCTCAACAAATTTTCAACACAATATTTTTTACAGACCTTGAAAGAACATTTCTCAGATTCATATGGAAAAACAGAAAACACAGGAGAGCCAAAATAATAATGAATAATAAAAGTACTTCCAGGGGTATCATCAGTCCTTACCTCAATAAAAATTGCATGAAATTAGTGTAGAAACAGAAAAGGTGATCAATGGAATCTGGTCGAAGACCCAAAACCAAACCTACAAAATAATGGAAACAATTTTTGACAAAGAAGCCAGAGACATACAATGGAAAAATGAAAGCATCTTCAACAAATGGTACTGGACTAACTGGTTATCTTTATGTAGAAAAATGAAAGTAGGTTGGTACTTATCAAACTGCACAACACTGAAATTCAGGTATATCCAGGATTACAACATAAACCACATATATTATATCGCTACAAGATTAAAGTTTGGAGCTAAGACAAAAGGATGGACTATCCAGAGGCTACCTCACCTGGGGGTCCATCCCATAATCAGCCACCAAAAGCAGACACTACTGCATATGCTAGCAAGATTTTGCTGAAAGGACCCTGATATAGCTGTCTCCTGTGAGGCTTTGTCAGTGCCTGGCAAATACTGAAGTGGCTGCTCATAGTCATTTATCGGATGGAAACAGGGTCCTCAGTGTAGGAGCTAGAGAAAATATCCAAGAGCTGAAGGGGTCTGCAACCCTATAGGTGGAACAACAATATGAACTAATCAGTACTCCCAGAGCTGGTGTCTCTAGCTGCATATCTAGCAGAAGATGGCCTAGCTGGCTATCATTGGAAAGAGAGGCCCCTTGGTCTAGCAAACTTTATATGCCCCAGTAAAGGGGAATGACAGGGCCAAGAAGTGAGAGTGGGTGGGTAGGGGAGCAGGGCAGGGGAAAGGTTAGAGGGGACTTTTAGGATAGCATTGGAAATGTAAATGAAGAAAATATCTAATAAAAAAATTAAAAAGAGAAACATCTCTCTGTCTCTGTCTCTATAGGTATGTCTGTCTGTCTGTCTCTCTGTCTCTGTCTCTTTCTGTCTGTCCCTTTCTCTTCCTTCTTCTCTTTCTGTCACCACTTTCCTTACCCCTCTTCCTCCCAAGAAACTTCTCACATATGGAACTGTTTTGACCTGGGTTGCTGTGTTCAGACTCTAGCAACTCTTCTAACACATCAGTATTCATGTGACTTAAGCAGAGAACAATGTCTATAAAGGGCATTTCTGAGACTTCCTTTGTCAATGCAATTAATCTGAGTATCTAAACCTTAGCCTCAGGCCAACTCTTCAGTCAAGGGCAAAAAGCAGCCATCTTCTTCACCAAAATACTATTAAATAACAGTCTCTAGGACACATACTGAAGTTCTTCTCTACTGAAACCTTTTTGTCTAGTCTGCATAATTCAAATCACTCTCAGTAACAGAGTTGGAAAATTAAAAGTTGCTTTGGTCATGGTATCTCTTTAGAGTAATAGAAACCCTAATTAAGACAGTTGGTTTTTTTGTTTTGTTTTGTTTTGTTTTGTTTTGTTTTGTTTGTTTTTTTTCCAGATAGGTTTCTTTGTGTAGCCTTGGCCATCCTAGAACTAGCTCTGTAGACCAGACTGGCCTTGAACTCACAGTGATCTACCTCTGAGATTAAAGACATTTGCCACAACTGCAAGGATAAGAATTATCTTACTTGAGCCACATGTGGTGCCACATGCCTTTGATCATAACACTTGGGAGGCAGAGGCAAGCCAAAATCTGATCAAGCTAGCTTGGTCTATAGAAAGAGTTCCAGAGTAGCCAGGGCTACACCAAAAAACCTTAACTCAGAAATTAAGAATTGCATTTCTAATCTGTCTCAGTCCTCCTTCATCTTGAATCTTCTGCTGAACTAAATCTAAGCTCCTTGGTCTAATTTCTAGAATCTTCTGTATTTGTCCCACCCGCATACCTTTTAAAAAATAATTCATTTGTGAAGCAAAGTTTATAGTAGATGACTGTTAACAGAACTATTAACTATAAACACTGAGGGTGGATTATAGAGGGGGATCAGCTAGACTTTGCATCCTAGTCAATACTCTTAGGAATTTCTAGGTCTAGCATCCTTGGAGTTGGATACTAGTATTAGCTTCCCAAACTAAGGCTTTATCTTGCATTATAACTACTGATATTGAAGGCCCTTAAGGGATTTTTCCAATCCTATATACTCCTTACAGATTCCCTCTCTGGCCTGGGATCAAGGCTAGGCAAAGCTCCAATCTCCACTCACAGGAACATACTTGAGTAAAAAATTCTCAGAAAAAAAAACCCAGAATGTACTGACTGATAGTCACCTGACCCTCTGGAATGTTCGAGGTAGAATTCAAGGGTGTGTCACGCTTGGTAGTCAATGAATTTAAAGGTCAATATGCTTAGCTAATAAGAGCTGTATTCTTGCTGATGTAACCTGTGCCCCTAAAATGTATAAAAACTGCTTGTAACAGCCATTCGGGGTCACCTTCTAGTAACTCTTCTTGAAATTAATTAAAGCTCAAACCCCTCATATAGGAAAATAAACCTCTTACTTTTTTTTTTTTTTGGATTTATTTTATGTGTATGAGTATGCCGTAGCTGTAATGATGGTTGTGAGCCATTATGTTGTTGCTGGGGATTTGAATTCTGCTCACTCAGGTCTAAAGATTTATTTATTATTATATCTAAGTACACTGTAGCTGTCTCCAGACACACCAGAAGAGGTGTCAGATCTCTCTAAGGATGATTGTGAGCCACCATGTGGTTGCTGGGATTTGAACTCAGGACCTTCCGGAGAGCAATCAGTGCTCTTAACCACCGAATCATCTCTCCAGCTCAAACCTCTTGCTTTTTAGTCCATCTGTGCCTCACCCGGAGACAAGTTGAAGTAAGAGTCTTATAATATGGTAAACACAGAGAACCTACCTCCTGTAAAATCTACAGATGGGAGGGATTTGCTCTAAGGGAGTTGTTGGTGAGGCCTCTTACCTGCACACCATGCTCCATCTGCCAGGGCTGGTTAAAGATGCTTCTTCCGACTCACCCTGCACAGGGAGGGACTGGAGGGGACAGGCGGCTGCTGCAGGGTCTCCGTGCTTTCAACATCATTGAGGATAACTTTCTCATCATTTTCTCTAGAGAATACTTTGGTGTTTCCACTGTTGAAAGCCAGGCAGAAAATGTTGGAATGGTCCTCCCATTTCAACTGTCTGGGTTTGACCCTGGAGCAGATAGCTTGATCCATGAGTGATAGCAGAAATCGGAGATCATCTTCTCCTGAGACCAGCCACTGGCCTCCATTGTTGGAGAATTCAATGGCATTGACACAGCAGAAGTGGCCGAGAAGGTCCTTCTTGTAGAGGTTTCTGCAGCCCGGCAGGTGTCTCCTTTCATGTTTTCATGCTGACGCCCTTTATTCTGCACCCCCAGGCCAGCTCTCCTCTTCAAGCAGGAACTGCTGCAGCCCCTTCCTTGGCCACATGCCAGGCTGCTGCTCCCCTCCAGTCCCTTCCTGCCTGCTGCCTCATAAGGACTTCAGACTTTCTCTTCTTCATTTCTCAGGGAGTAGAATCAGCACTGTTGCAAGAACTTGTGGATCAGCTGTGCGAGCTCATTTGGGCTTCTCTTAACATGCCCTGCTCCTCTAAAGCCTGGAAAGCTTACTCCTGAGCATCAGAGGATGATGCAGACCACACTGCTTCCTGTGGCGCCCGTAGTTGTAGTCTGGAAAAGTGTGTCCAACATGGCATCAGAGCATGCTGCACATGAAGTTCATGCAAAAGGGTCTGGACTCGGAAACCAAGAAACAGGCAGAAGAGGAGGAGCTGAAGATGATCAGCAGCGAGCACTGGTGCCTGGATTTGCTGAAGTTGAAGGAGAAAGAGAGCTTCATCACAGAAGAGCAGAGCTTCTCCTTGTGTGAAGATCTTCTTTATGGAAGGATGTCATTCAGAGCGTTTAATCCTGAAGTTGAGAAGTTAATGCTTCAGATGAGATCTAAGAACAGAGCAGCGGCAGCAGAGGAAGATAAGACAGTAGAGGTCGATGTGTCTGATGAAGAAATGGCAAGAAGATATGAGACTTTGGTGGGAACAATTGGAAAAAAGTTTGCCAGGAAAAGAGACCAAGCCAATTACAAAGAAGATAAAAATGGAAATATAAAAGCCACTAAAACTAAGTTGTTCTTAAAGCCCCAAGACTAAAGTGGAGGCCTCCCATTAAAGTGGATGCCTGTGAGCATGGTTTGAACTCATCCTCCTGTCCTCTGTACTGGTTAAAGCACTGTTTCCTTCTAAAAAAATTACATGATTTTGTAAATGGGCTATTCTTGAGACATAAGTATAATGGATGTTCTTTCGGGGCTTCAAATATGTGGGTATAGGACACTCCCTATATTTTTGACCTGATTCTGAGGGTATATAAACACAGACAGGGCACATATACACTGCTCTCCAATTACTGTCCAGGAATGACTATTGTAAACTAATTATTGCA
Organism: Mus minutoides; assembly: GCA_902729485.2. NCBI lineage: Eukaryota > Metazoa > Chordata > Mammalia > Rodentia > Muridae > Mus > Mus minutoides. Next base: position 12,687 of record LR754808.1, on the reverse strand, counting down.
TTTGTTTAATTGCCCTTATATTTATATTTTACTTTTGAATCACCTCAAGCCAGATCATACACTCCCTTTGGATTGAAATATTTGAGAACTTTTCAGAAGTGATTTGTTAGGAACAGCCAGCCCATAATTTGCATGCTCTCAGGCCTTTGTCATGAATAGTAGTGTGGGGTTTGTGTATTTTAAATAGTCACCTGGGTCATTTTACTAATGTTCTGTAATAAACATGTTTTAATATTAAAAAAAATAAAAGAAGAAGTTGTAGTCTGGACTCTAGATAGGGTCATTTCTGGGCATGTATGGAGAGTTCAAAGTCTACTTCAGTCCCTTCATACTTGTCCAGGAGCTCTGCTTGAGATTGGGCCCAAGGGGATGGTGTTCCAAGCTAGGATTTCATTAGTCCACAGGACATCTTAAATAGAACTGTGAACTACCAATATTAAATGAAAATTAAGTTATATATTCAAGAAAAGAAAAAAGGGAGATGTTGATGGCTTGGCTAACATTTCACTCCTAAAGGGTGGCTGCACCAGTTCCAGCTCACAGAACTGCAAAGCCTAGAGGGCCATTCGGTCAGAAGTCCTGTGCACTGAGCATTTTTCTTCCATTGTGTTCCTCATTCCAGGCAAGCCTTGACCTCTAGAAGCTGTGCTTTCTTCTTGAAGAAGGAGATGGTTTTGCTCTCTAGTGGGTTGTTGATTTAGGTCCTGGATACAGAAGGGTCTGGAGTACACATTTTTTTCTTTTTCTTTTTCTTTTTCTTTTTCTTTTTCTTTTTCTTTTTCTTTTTCTTTTTGTTTTTTTGGGTTTTTGTTTGTTTGTTTGTTTGTTTGTTTTTGCTCTGGCTGACTTCAGATGCACCAGAGGAGGGCATCAGATCTCATTACGGGTGGTTGTAAGCCACCATGTGGTTGCTGGGATTTGAACTCATCACCTTCAGAAGAGCAGTTGAGTGCTCTTACCCACCGAGCCATCTCACCAGCCCTTTTTTTTTCTGTTGGGACTATTTGGGCTGTGACCTGGACTGATACATAGAAGTAACTTGGCCAAGACCTCAGGCTTCCTTGGCAACTAGGCCTGCCCAAAACCAGGATATTTACTTAGGGGCTTTCCTGGTTGAGTATGGCCCCTCCCCATCCCGAGAGCCCCAACATGACCTTGAGTCCAGAACTCACATGTACTTCCTGTAGGTGGATCTGCAAGTTGGCAAGTGCACTGCCTAAGCCTGGCTGAACTGTGTGAAGCAGCTGCTCCTTTATCACTGCTGAGCAAAGTGATTCAACCCCACATATTTGTATGCTTTGTACATCTCATTTTCTCCTGGGATTCTCTTCAGAAACAAAGATTTCTGCAAAAAACGAAGAGTTGGGAATGTCCAAGAAGTGACCAATTTTTTAAAAAAGATTTGTTTATTTTATGTATATGGGTACACTGTAGCCCAACAGATAGTTGTGAGCCTTCATGTGATGGTTGGAAATTGAATTTTCAGGACCTCTGCTCTCTCCAGTCAACCCAACTCAGACCCTGCTCGCCCCAGCCCAAACATTTATTATTATACATAAGTACATAGCAGGTGTCTTCCAACGTGCCAGAAGAGGGCTTCGGATCTCATAATGGGTGGTTGTGAGCCACCATGTTGTTGCTGAGATTTGAACTCAGGACCTTTGGAAGAGCAGTCAGTGAACAATCTAGGCAGCCCAACCAAATTTTTTAATTAGATATTTTCTTTATTTACATTTCAAATTTTATCTCCTTTCCTCATTTCCCCCCCAATCCCCCCATCCCATTCCCCCTCCCCCTCACTAACGCATCTAATCCCACTTCTCTGTCCAGGCATTCCCCTACAATGAGGCCTTTCAAAAGACCAAGGTCCTCTCCTCTCATTGATGTCCTACAAGGCCATCCTCTGCTACATATGGGGCTAGAGCCATAAGTCCTTCCATGTGTACTCTTTGGTTGTTGGTTTAGTCCCTGGGAGCACTGGGGGTACTTGTTAGTTCATATTGTTGCTCCTCCTATGGAACTGCAAATCCCTTCAGCTCCTTGGGTCCTTTCTCTAGCTCCTCCATTAGAGACCTGTGCTCAGTCCAATGGATGACTATGTGCATTTGTGGTGTCCCTTCTCCACCAACATAGTTGGTGCAATGACCGGAGGAGCCGTGCCGCACCCAATGGCATCCATTGTCTTGTTAGCTAGGCTAAGAGAGCCCGTTACCGCTACAGCCAGGTTCTGCACGTCTTCCAGGTCACCCGGCTCCACCCAGCCCACCTGCACAAACCTGCGAGATCTCACGATATCTCAGACTTCCCGCCAAACTCCAGGACACCTGCGAAGAAGAATGGGGGCTGGGCTTCCCCCCCCCCCCAGTGCTTTTGATTCAATAAAGTTGCCTTGAGCAGAACCCCAGCCTTGGCCACATTCTTTTCCCCTTCCCCTATCTCATTACAGCTCCGACTGTTCCATCCAGGGAACCCAAATCTGTGAATGTAGGGGTTACCGCTGGTCGGGCCCCCACATGCATTCTCCTGTTCAGCCAGCCGCTGAGAAGGTGCCTCCTGCTAAGTATATCCACTATATGCCATCTCAGCAAGGAGGAACATTTAATTTGGGAGCTAAACACAGGGTTGTTCAGAACGTAGAAAGGCAGAAATACATAATGGAACCTCTAAGATTCAAAATTAATAAGCAAAGTCCCCAGAGACTACCATCTCCTCCTGTACCAGTAATGTGCTCTCCTCCTCAGAAGAAGACTATAAAAGAACAGCAGGCATGGGAAGATCCTGCCATGTACACCCAAATGGAAGAACTCGAAGGGTTATACAATTCCACTGGATAGACAGCTGGCTTCTGATGAAAGACTTCACATGGGTCATATAAGTGAGAAATTTGACAAACTGGCTGAAGCACTTTCCATTGCTGATCAGAAGGTTGGTCTTTTACAGTTTGCCGAATGTTCTTGCATCTGTGAGCTCATATCAGTTTACTTCAGGCCAAGAGGGACAATGATGTGTGTGTATGGTAAAAGCAGAGGGGACTAATGCAGCTAAAGAGGTTTGAAGAGCTGAAGCAGCTGGAGCTGCATAAGGAGTTCCAGGACTTATCAGAAGTGATGGGGAAGAGTACCAGAGAAGCCCTGGGTCATCAGGAGAAGCTTAAATCTGAGACTCCCAAAAGAGCCAAGATTCTCAACCTAAAGCATCGCGAGGCAGAGCAGCAGCAGCAGTATGTGAAACAGGCAGAGCAGGAAAAGCTTCAGAAAGAAGAAGGCCAGGTCCCTCTGGAAGAGTAGAGATTGGAGTTGTGAGCCTGCAGGCTGGGGACAGCATCTAGCCCAGGCAGGGCCAGGGTACAAGGGGGGGGGAACTGGCTTGTCCTGGCAGAGATGATTGTCCTTAACGTGTTGGATGCAGGCTCAGTGGTGGATGTGGCTGGAAGCACAGAGAATCCTTCTTTTGGCTTTGGCTCTATAAGAGAAGGCCTTCTTCATTGGCTCTTCATGGTGGACCTTGGTGAAAAGAGACACTCCATGGTTCTAAACAAGTTTTTTTTGTTTGTTTGTTTTTTTTGTTTTTTTGGGTTTTTTTTGTTTTGTTTTGTTTGTTTGTTTGTTTGGTCAGGGCAGAATCTGGATGTGTAAAACCATACCCCACTTCTCAGGGTGGGCCTGAGATTAAATACCTTTTGCAGGGAGGAGTGTCTGGGAACAGAAGCTTATTGGTTAAGCTCTGCAGGACTCTAGGAACCTCATTAGCATGGAGGACTGTTTTGGGACTACATGACTGTGGTCTTGTCTCTTGTCCTATTGTCCTGGTCTGAGATGTTTGGGATGATGCCTCAAGTACATGAGGAAGGGCTTGGAACTTTGCCCCTTTGTGACTGATGGCCACTAATCTCTCTGGGAGTCTGAGGACATGTCAGAGGCATGATGCTGGGAACAGGTGAAGCTCCTACTGTTCCTTCAGGGTATCTGGGGCTTCTAGCATTTAGCTCCATCTTACCAGGCTTCCTCTCACAGTCCACCAACCCTCAATCAAGTATTGAGAAACCCATTGTAAATGATCAGGATAAAAGTCAGATATGATATATAGAGCAGAGGACTGCCTGGTCTGGCCTTAGTCAGATGAGATGCACCTAACCCTCAAGAGACTCAAGACCCCAGGGATTGAGTGGGAAGGGGACATGGAGGAGGAGGACTGGGATGCAAAACTGCTGGAGGGATGACTGGGAAGGGGATAATGACTGGATCTCATGGACGCATTCCCTCAAGGGAGGCTCCTTTCTCTGCCATAACTCCATCTTGAATCAAGTTGTCACACACACACACACACATACACACACACACACACACACACACACACACACACACACACACAAAACAGCCAATACACCCTCCTCCAAACAAAGAGATGTACTCTTGTCTAGGATCTCTAACTCATCTTCCACCCCTATTTAGGACCATTAATCTCTAACACACATTCAAGGTCATCCATCTCCAACCTCCACTTTGGATCGTTCAAGTCCAATCCTAGGATAGAGCAGAGAAGACTGGTAGAAGACTTTCACACATATTTGACACCATTAGTATCTCTAACCAGCCTCTGAAAACAAAACCTAAACACAGTGTGTAGGTCTTTACTTTTCTCCTTAAGAATCAAGAGCTAACAGCCTAGAAGAGCTTATCAGCACCACAAATCCAGGGTGTCAGGATGCAGTCATAGGCTACTTGCATCATGGATCCCCTATAACTTCCAGGGCAGGATGGCATGTACACTCAGAATGCTCCACACTTTCTGACCTCCCTACTTCCTCCCCTTCTCTCCCCTCCCCCATCTTAGTTTCTTAACAGCTGAGGGAAATCCCTATGTCTATCCTATTTTGCATTCATGCTATTTTCAAAGTCCCTTTTCCAGAAAAAGAGATAAAGTGACTTAAAACTGTCAAGGAAAATAAAAAAAGGATCAAAGATACATGAAGTGATAGACACATGTCATTTTGGATTAATAATCCAATGAAATAGGAGAAAGTCTTAAAAAAACAAATAAGTAATTAAAAGAAGAAGATGAATCTAAAACATTTTCTGACTTTCCTAACACCACGAGCAAAAGAACACAACTTCCAGGAGAAATAGAAGTTAAACAGGACGATTTGGAAATCCTTCCTGGTCAGTTTGGTCTGCAAGTTGAAAAAAAAAAAATCTAGGGTGGCCTCTGACAACAGAAAATTTCTACCCTATCCTCAGGTGCAACCTCTTCCCAGAACTTTCTTCCTAGAAAAGCTGGAGTCCCTTTGCCCGACTGCCTTTACCCCCAAAATCTTACCTCTGGGTTCAACTGAAGAGTTGGGATCTGTCAATTTGTTGTTTAATCAACTGAGCTTGCTGGGTGTTTCCTCCTTGGAAAGATTCAAATCCCAGAATATTTCTGATTCCTTTTCCTTTTACTCTTTCCGTCTCTTTGCGAAAAGTGGCACAGAAGAAGGGAAAAATCTGGAGGTGTGAAAAGCAGGTCCTGTGTGTCTGGAGGTGCTGGTGTCTACTTAAGAGGATGCTTTGCCTCTCCCTCCCTCAGTGAGCTGCATACAAGAGAAGATGTGTAGGGCTGAGCTCTGAGCCTGAGAATGTCATGAACTCCAGAGTTGGCTGCTTCCTCTCCCACACAGACCAGGGCATTTAAAGAGACAGCTAGGTAGCCTGAGTCAGGGCTTCACCCGGGTGTTTTGCAAACAGCTGAGCAGATATTACCAGGGAAGAAGCACTCTGAAACTAGCTCTCTGTCAGTAAGAACTGGGCTCTGGAGTATCATTTGCCTTGACCTCACTCTGAGAGAAGAGTTCCTCTCCAGAACTGGAGCAAGATTCTAAATAAAGATTTCCTTAAAAGAAGAAATAAAATGAAATCCTCACACTCTGGTACACTAGAAGGACTGCCCACTTGTTTACTGCTAACTAAAGACATAGAGAGGATGCTAATCAGACATGTGCCTCAATTCCCCTTGTGAAATCAGGGCAATTTTTGAGCATCTGGTGGGAGTGGAGGCTGTAACTAGGACAGGAAACCGATACTTCAACAAACACCTCTGACTGCTGTATCTAGTTGAGACACCATGGCAGGCAGCCAGGAACACTGAAATGAAAGTGACGATGATACTTCCATTCAGTGGGTCCTCACTGCAGTAAATGGCCACAAGGTATAGTTAAGTCTGTAATAAAGCAGCTGAAAGCCTAAGTATATAGAGAAGGGACTCAAGCTTTAGTGGGTTAGAAGGAGGTATCTACTATGACTTGTCCTCAGAGCACATGGTCCAGGCATTTTTCTCCACACTCCAAATCTCTCAGAAATCTGTCACCAACTTTGATAACTAGTCTCTGGAGTCAAGCCTAAACAGAGGATGGCAATGGGTGGGAATAATCACAAAGGTTTTGCTCAGTGTCAGTCCTTGGTGCACATAGCAAGAAAACATCCCCAAGTCCTTTGACTCCTACCTCACATTTACAAGGATATATTGCACACTCTTGTGCTCTAAACCACTAAGTTATCTTTCCAGCACCCCACCTTTATTTTCATTTACTACTTCATCAAATAATCTGGATCATTTGATTTGTAGAGTTTCTCACAGCAGTGAGTTAGCAACACTTTATTATAACTTATTGATTGGTTGGTTGAATGATTGATTATGTGTGACACACATACATGCCATATGTGAAGGTGAGAGGAACTCCCTGTATCCTATCACCATGTGGACCTCCAGCATCCAATTCCAGTTGTCAGGCTTGGTCATGAGGGACTTTATCCTCTGAGCCATTTTGCTGGCCAGTAGAGTAACATCCTGATATTATTCAACACTTTATACAGATTTCTGTTTCTTTCACATAGATGCTTCTTTAGATACAGAGACCTGATAACACTTATCAATTTGCTTTGTTTTTGCATAGAGGTAGGACAAAACCAAGCAAAGCGGGGGCTGTTTGTATCTGTTTAGTGATCAAATGTCTTGCTAGCCATCAATGGTGGTTGATGTTACACCTGTCTACTATGAAGGATTGCAAAGTGGTGATTGTTTAATTCTTTTTTTGTTTTTGTTTTGTTTGTTTTTCAAGACAGGGTTTCTCTCTATAGCCCTCGATGTCCTGGAACTCACTCTGTAGACCAGGCTGGCTTCAAACTAGAAATCTGCCTGCCTCTGCCTCCCAAGTGCTGGGATTAAAGGTATGCACCACCACTGCCAATTAATTTTATCTTTCCTTTCCTTTCCTTTCCTTTCCTTTCCTTTCCTTTCCTTTCCTTTCCTTTCCTTTCCTTTCCTTTCCTTTCCTTTCCTTTCCTTTCCTTTCCTTTCCTTTCCTTTCCCCTCTTCTCCCTTTTCTTTTCTTTTCTTTTCTTTTCTTTTCTTTTCTTTTCTTTTCTTTTCTTTTCTTTCATTTTCCTTTTCCAGTTGGATTTCTTCTTTAAAGGGACCATTTCAGTGAGATAGAGTGGCACATTTATAAATGTCCAGCCCTAGAAAGACATAGGCAAGAGGACCAGGAGTTTAAGAGTAACCTTGGTTACAGGAAACCTTGTGGTGGTTTGAATATACTTAGTCTAGGTAGTAGCACTATTAGAAGGTGTTGCCTTGTTGGAGAAAGTGTGCCAATGTGGGGATGAGCTGGGAGACCTTCCTCCTAGCCTCTGGAAGTCACTCTTCTTCTAGCAGCCCTTAGATCAAGATGTAGAACTCACAGCTCCTTTCTTGCCATGCCTGCCTAGATGCTGCCGTGCTCCCACCTTATGATAATGGACTGAAATTCTGAACATGTAAGGCAGACCCAATTAAATGTTATCCAAATAAGTCATGGTGCCTCCTCACAACAGAAAAACAGGAAGTGAGACACATCATGCTGCAAAACAAACAACCAACCAATCAGAAGAAAGAATTTCACAAAATTTTCTTTTCATCAACTATTTTATTGCCTCTCAAAATAGAGGAAAAAGGTGAAGTGGAAATTTCTAGATCTTTGGGAATTTGGTTATGTCACATAGTATTTTGCTGGAGCACACAGATGAAAGAATGTCTTGCTAAGCAAATACATGGAAGAATGTTTTCCTGAATCAGACACAGGTGGAATCATGTTTTGATATAGGAAACAGGTGGAAGGACATTTGAGGAAGGAGTACTAATATGACCCTACAGGAAATGGGAAACTAGTGCAGAGCCTTGGTTTGGTTTACTCTGCTTCTCTATTCTTCAGCAAATTCAGACAGGTACATATTGGTTTACCTTACATAGCATTGTTGAGCTCAATTTGTGATAGTGCAAAAACTCAAAGAAACTTGCCAAGGAACTGCCCATGAGGCTTCTGTGGCCTTGCATCTGTCCTCTTGAGCAGCATTGTGGTTTCTTCAAAATTGAACAACAGCTACTGGTTTGTGCCTGGCATCTACCTGCCTAGAGATCTGGATCTGTTGAGCCTTATTTCCTGTTTGCTATGTGAATGTCAGGAGCCATAATGGGACAAGCTAATAATTAGCAGTTGATCGTCCTGAAATTGCCTGCTTCAGATTATTATATAATCTGCAATAGGTGAGCCCTTACTAAGCAAGGTTGTAATGGATACATTTTAGGAAGGATTCCTGCTATTAATATGCTTTTCCCATTATTATTAAACATACATAACAATCACTAAGTAATATCCCACCCCTTTAGAGCAGATATCTGCAGATCCAAGATGTACTGTTTTGTAGTGATGCTATATAGACAAATTGATTACTTAAGTCTTAATCATGATCATATAAGAATTCCTAAAATTATATCAGTGATTATTAAGCTCTTTTATAGTGGGACTGCTATTAGGTCTTTTTCTGATAGTCAAAACTGCAATGAGAACTCTGCCAGTCTCCCAAGTGTCACCAGTTAATTGGTCAGAGTGGGCTGGCATGTGGAGCCTCTAGGAAGCATGCCATTGAAGACTTCTGGGTTTAATTTAAACAATTTTAGTGGGCTGTGGGCATTGTATTAACTAAAGACATTATCAGTGGTGTGTCTTCCTGTTTAGCAGGTCTTCTGCCAGAGTTTGGGGCAAGAGTTCTTTCTAACTTACCCTAAAATAGATTTCCTGTGCTATGTGTTTGGGGCAAGCCCCCTGGTGGTACAAAGCTGCTTTATAAGGAGGTTTATGTCTGGGCTCACACTGAAGACTCCACACAGTGTCTCGTGCACAGTAATATGTGGCTGTGTCCTCAGTAGTCACAGAACTCAACTTCAGGAAGTACTGGTTCTTAGATGCGTCACGAGTTATGTACATTCGACTTTCGAGAGATGGGTTGTAGTAAGTGATACCACTGTAGAATATGTACCCCATGTACTCCAGTTTGTTTCCTGGAAACTGCCGGATCCAGATCCAGTAACAATCACTGTTGATGGAGAAGCCAGTGACAGTGCAGGTGAGGGACAGTGTCTGAGAAGGTTTCACCAGGCCGGGTCCTGACTCCTGAAGCTGCACATCAGACAGGATACCTTCAGAAAAGAAGAGTCATTTTTTTTTCATTCACACATGAAAAATAAAACAAAACAAAACCCCAAAACAAACAAACAAGCAAACAAAACCTCAAGACACATGTATGAAATGGCATCACTAACCAGGAAGGGCTGACAACAGGTACAAAACACTCAACATTCTCATCCTTTAGGCTACACCCTCTTTTCTTCAGAAATCAACCTCCAGTGAGAGAGAGATGAGCTTTCACAGCCTAGTAGGGGATTTAACTTAGAACTTGAACAAGCATTTGCATGCAGGGAGACAACCCTGCCTTCTTAATTGGGGAAGGTAAATAATGAATGTCCTTGGTTATTAAAGTAAGACCATCAAGGTTTCTTGTTTCCTATAGTGTAGGCCTCCTATAAGGAAGCATTAAGACCCTAGAAATCTTAGGAATCACAGCTAGACATGATCCTAGCTTCCAATCCTAGACCAACCTTTGTACAAACCCTCTTCAGTGTTTTTAAAATCTCAAGTCAGTGTCATCCTTCCTTTTACATTTAGGTTCATGAATTCTTGCTTTCTTATTAGCAAGTCTAGAGTGTTCCTCGTTTTCTTCTTTTATCCCATCCAGAATATGTGTTTCCATTTTTCATAAGGCTTTGTACACATTCTTCTTGTTGCACAGATGATCTCCTGTTTTTCTAATAGAGAGACCTGGGCTGCCTGCACAGGAGTGATGTAGTTATGTCACATGAATTTTTTTTCTCCTTTTGAGATAACTTTCATACAGAATTCCATGAGACTTACAACAGGTTAAACCAACCACACATTGTCATTCCCCTTTAATCATTTTCTCATCAGCATCTGGTGTCATTTGTTTCCTTAATAAATATCATTGTTGTTTGGATTAGATGACATTTCAAATTAGCTTTTTAATTTACATTTTCTTGATATATCATGATGTTGAAAACTTGACAAAGTGTTTACTACTCATATGTTTTATGGAGATTTTTTTCATTACACAAAGAAACTATGAAAAATTTCAAAGTTTGTCTGCTATCCTCAATTCATTTTTGGCCTTTCAAAGGCTGAGGGTAGAATTCTGTGGGTGGTGCAGAGAAATCAGTGAATAACACACTAGACATATTTTCCACCTAATCTCACGGTATATCATTTGTGGAATGCTCTCTGTCTGATCATTACAGTCCTTTCAGTACATGATTGTCTGCTGGAGACATGTGCAATGCTCTGTCATCTTTCTCAGTGTCAGAGCAGCACAGAAACAGAATTAGGAACACCACAGTGTCAGTGAAGTGTTAGAAGGGTTGTAATCTCCTTGATAATAGCGTGTTTCTTTAAAATACAAGGTCGGTAGAATTCTGACAAAATATCTGATTTTAGAATGGATAGACTCTAAAAAGTTCCTATCATTTATATCAAAAGTCTGTCTCTATTTTGCCTTAACAGCAGAAAGATAGTCTCTGTGTGATAGGTCTAGTTATAAAGAACTTGCACCAATAAATTTTATAATCTCCCTACCTACACTTCCATCTTTTATCACGGTGTGTATAAGCTCCTGTCTACAAAAAGAGATATAACTGAATATTAAAATGAACAAGTCAAAGTAGGATTGAGTGAATGGGGGAGACACCAGTACTCACAGGAAATCACCCATCTTCACACTGCTCTGGTTCCCTAAGGATGAGAGTTCCTATCCTTGTCCACAGTGGGAGCTATGTACCATTCATGAAACAATGAGATAGTCTACTGGTCTGTCATTAAACACCCTAAATAACTTTTATACCGAAGAACTCTTTGATGGACTTTTCCCAATGTCTACATGAGTCTTTATAGAAAATGAAGATAAATGTGCCAATGAATCTGTGAGGAAAGTGACAGTTTTATTTGTCTATGTTCAAGGGAATATTCATGGTATTTTTGGTTATTTCCTTAGTTTCAGCAGCAAACACAATGTTTTAACAGTTAGTTTTCACCTACTTCTAAATATGCACTTATATTCTTAACAACACTTGGGACATACATACATGGACTATATTGTTTCTTCTTTTATATTATTTCAGTTACTTTCTGCTTATGCTAGACTGGTTCAATAGGAACACCTGTTTAATCACATAACTAGATTAGTGCTAAAACCATGTGTTTGAGGAGTGAAAGTTGCATTTCTTGCAGTCTGGTTAGGTAAGCTGTTCCTTGAATCACCAGTGTGTCAGAAAAGCAAGTCCCTTCCATTGAAATCCATAGTTAGAACTGACCATTAGTAATTACAGAGAACAAAGTGTAAATCCTTGAAGGACAACCTCCTTTTATTATATGATGCTCTGCAGTGTTAATTCATAAAACATGAGTGTCTTCCCCTTGCACAGCTGACAAACCTCTCACACAAAGGAAGGCAGAATACACCTGGGCTGATTGTGGAGTATAGTATGTTATACTATATTCAATAATACCATTTCCAAACAAATATTCTGATCATATCATATGATGGAATGTATTTCTCACCGCTATACTGAAGGTCTCATAATACACCTATACCTGGATTATGCCGGGTGTTTCTGGAATCCATAGCATTGGTTTCAATCGTCAGGGAAACTCACTAATCCTTTCCCCCAAACTAGAGTTGTTTTAAAACTACTTCTTGGTTTTATGCTTCCTTACGTAAGATCTTGGTGCTGACCAGAGAGTCACATGGGCCTTGTTAATGCTCTACATTTTGTTCTAAACAGTATGTATCCTATATTTAAAATTGTCCATCAGAACTAAAGATGTATTTATTTATATATTTGATCTCTATAGTGCTTTATTTCTGGAATGTGTGAATTATAACTTGAAACCATTCAGAGTTATTTTACAATTCATGATCCTACTCCACTTCTGTTGACCTGGAACTACTTATGTTCCAGTGCCCCCTGCTGCTGACCATGAGCACCTTAAAGTGTTTTTTTTTTTTTTTGGTCTGAGCTCTCAATTTACTTTCCTTACTGTATCTCTCACACAGTGATACATGGTAGTGTCCTTATTTCTCAGTCTCTTCACAGAACCTTGTGTAACTGTTAACATAGCCACAGCCATGAACACATATCATATCCTGAATACATCTACATATGAGGTGATATCTCTTTCTGACCTTAATTTTCATTGCTTTGGTAATAAGAGACATTGATTCTGTGCTAAGCCTTTGTTGACTCAATCTCTCTCTCTCTCTCTCTCTCTCT
>LR750974.1:172436-240553 GCA_902729485.2 Mus minutoides | reverse complement strand
TGTATGCCACACTGGGCATAGCTTGAGCATAAGAGAATTCAAAGACTACCCCTCAGATTGACATATTTCCTACAACAAGGCCACACCTACTCCAACAAATTCACACCTTCTAGTAGTATCACTCCCTATGGCCAATAATTCAAACACATGAATCTATAGGGGACATATCTAATCAAACCACCACTCTAAGGTTTCAAGAGAAATGAAGAAAGTGATTAAACAAGCCATCCCTGAGGAGGGAGGAAGGTAAAATTCCAGAAAAAATAGACTAAGTCTATTGTACTTGCTTGCCCCACTCCCAGAAGTTCAAAGTATGTGCCTGTTGCTGAAGACACCATACAATATAGACAGAGAGTCCAAATGTTCCTCAGATGAAACTTTGCCTCATTCAGGAACACACACGCGCGCGCGCGCGCACACACACACACACACACACACACACACACACACACACACACACACGGAAGTGCCATGCAGTCTTCCAAAGGAGGAAAACAACCAAATAGTCCTGACCAGCTATGATGCTTATTAACAATAACAATGACTATCATAGCACAATAACCCTAAATGTTCAGTGATGGCATGTATATCTCAGCAGCACCCAACAGCTATCTAAGTGGAGTTGAGATTTTCTTAATAAGGAAATATCCTTGATATTGGAAACTTAGCTAATTACCTATGACTACTGATGATTTTGGAGGGGCGCTTACAACCAACAAGTTACTAAATCAGTATAATATCTAAGTACATTCTAAACATTCGTTCTTATACCTGCTGATAAAGGTGGTTCTTACCCCTCACCAAGGAAACTTCTCCTTGTAACTGAGGGAGAGTACTAAAGTAAACTACAGCCAATCAAAATACATAGTCATGGAGCCCATGACCAAAAGATACATCTACAATACATGTCCTGCACCCAGGCTTCAGGAAACATTGTTTAAGGAGGGTCTGGAAGACTTTAAGAGTCAGAGGAACAGAATTTGCTGTGAGAGTGTGTCTCCTTGCAATGTTGAAAGCTATGCCTATCAATCTTACAACCATGTCTGCTTATACATCACCTTACCAAATACAGTAATAATAGATATGCTAAAGTCGATTGAGGAAAGTCTAGGAGGTCTCTACCTTATATAGAAAGAACGTCAGAAAACTACGGAATGCTGGGAGAGGGAGAAATTGTCTTTTCTGGGGATGAACACACCATTTGGTTATTCACTGCCAAATGATATATATGTAACACAACACGTAATAAGAAAACAGGTCATGAATTTGAAAGAGAAAGAAGGGATTAGAGTGAGGGGATGGGAGGGGCAAATAATGTAATTATATCAGAATCTCAAAAAATAAAAGAAAGAATTAAAAACTAAAACAAAAATTCTTCACTGATCCATTTGGGGTTTATATTCACTGCCAAGCTAGAGATCTTTTGTTTTGTTCTGCTTTGTTTTTAAACAACAACAACAACAACAACAACAAAAGTAAAAGAAAGAAAAGAAAAAAAAAAACCCTCCCTCTGCATTATTCTCCTTCCTCCATGTTCCCTATCCAAGTAGTGTGGTATGTACTTTCTTTGGTCTTATCTATGTTAATTGAACACCTGGACTCCCATGCAAATAACCATGATTTTTAAAAGGAAAAAGAATAGAGGGGATGTTAGGTTTTCTAATGCCAAATCCAACTGACTTTTTCGAACATTTAAACGAAACTAATTCTGTTCCCATGGTATATTTTTATATGTTGCCTTGATAAATCCCATATCATAAGTAAGCTAATGTTGTTAAGCAGCAATAGCAAACTGAGAGACGTCAAGCCCAGGCTGCAGACCCACATCTCTCTTCCCAGAAGGATGGCATGAGAAGTAAATGAGACAGAGTATTTGAAAGGGCTTTGTTATAGGAAAGAATGCCACAAATACCTCTTGTTATTGTCGCTGTTGCACTCATGAATTTTAACTTTCATTAAATCCATTTCCTGTCCTAACTGGCATTTGCATGGTCACATATGTAGTTACTTTCATTTAATGTAATTCTTCCCTAAAAGGAGACTCATCATGAATACTTATTAAAATCACATAAATGTCAACATAAGATTCAGAAAGGGAAATTAGTCCTAATAACTGGATGTTTCAGCGCTCAATCAATTTACATAAGTTGAGTTAATATATCTCTTAAATATACTGTCCTTCCAAGTTCCATATGCACCTGAGTGATGTATTTTACAATTATACTAATGCAGTAGAGCTATTTATTCTTTGAATAAATCATAAGCCAATCTCTCAATTCTTCAAGCCTGAAAAATTTCTGGTTTCTATTCTGCTAACTATGAATACTTGGGAATGAAAACCTGTCAAAGTTGTAGGTTATAACATGGCCTTCTGTACCAGAAGGTGGTGAGAATTTTTGCATGTTCATGTGTGCATGTGTATCTGTATGTGTTCACTAAAGACAAACATGATCAAAGACAAACAACTGCATGCAAAAACCCTATTATATTGTAGCTATCATATGCATTTATCCTGGGCTTTTAATTAATCAAATGAAGAGAATTGTGTCTTCAAGCTTTTTTCTGGTAGGAAGCTTATTTTCAAGCTATAACCTACTTTTAGTCCAGAAATCACCATCAGTTAAATAATTAGAGTAAGATATGTTATAGAAAATTATGATAGTTTGTATTTTCTACTTAGGAAAGAGAATGGCTATCAAATACAATTTTCGTCCAGGTTTGGCTGAAAGAATTCAGGGCCTGAAAACTTAAGGGAACATTTGGAGCTCCTTGTTTACATTTAGAAATCGTAAACAACAAGAAAAAAAAAACCTGCTTAATAAAAAGAAAAAAGAATATTCCTTAGGCTGTACCCCTTAAGACACAAAAAATTGATTCTCAAGTATATGTTTTAGATAGTTTCTCTTCTTCAGGTAATAGAGAAGAAGACAATGCATACTTCTCAGCCTTGTGTGCTTGACATTGAAATTATAAAATGGTGACAATGATATGTGCCCACATTATTTTACTTTTAGGACAATGATAATGGAAGGGAGAGATGGAAACTGGTCAGGCAGTTTGACACAATTTGAAAATGAGCAGTGTGGATTTTTGTTGTTAGCAAGAAGTGGGATATAATCTTGATTCTGTCCTATCTGGGGCCCAGGAATGCCAGCAGCATTTGGGAGCTTTGCTTCCTAGTCTGGTTTCCCATTCTTGTTCTTCTTTTGTTTTGTTACACAGCAAAGAGCAGTTGCCTTAAAATTATGTGTGACTGAGACCTTCCTTATAGAAGTCCTATTGATGTGTAGATGGGATTCCTGAATGGCAACCTTTGTCCTCGAACCCCATCTTGTTGTGCAAGAGCACTGATTGTTGACTGGCTCTTGGGATCTCACCTATGAACCCTCTTTCTAAAATCTCACTGTCTCCATTTTCTATGCAATTTGCCTTATATATTAGAAAATGGGAATTCTCAGAGCTTTTGCTAGCATATGTTACTCTAGTAATTCAATCAAAAGACCCAGAAGCTACTGGCTGGGATGGCTTCAGAGGCTATGAATTTTCTGGGATTCCCCCCCCCCCACCCCATAGCTATTATTCATATAAGGTGATAAAGCCTTGACTGCTGCTCTCAAGGAACCCTGTTTTCCTTTACCTACTGCTCAAATTCCTCTGAAATCTCAGCGTTCAAAAGAGGATGTTGAGACAGATATACTGTTAGTAACTTGCCATTGATTACACAGAAATAGATAAAGTTACTTCCACACCTGGGCTTATCTGCCTGCAAGCCTTATTCTCTCAAGTTCTACCTGCACATGGTGTCTGATTATGGCATTCACATTTTTTTCTCCAGAAATTAAGGAAGAATGAATTATGGATTAAACTGCCAGCAGCTGCAATACTGGATTCATCTGCAAGGGTCAAATGCGTATAGCAGCCACTCTTCCTCTCTCCATCTCTTCCTCCTCCTCCTCTTTCTCTCTCTTCCTCCCTCTTTCTTCTTCCTCATACTATTTTTGCATGTGTTCATTATCATAAAATCATCTCTTTCTGTATAAACAATTTTAGGATCCTTACACTATGTGGGGATGGATGTCAGGCAGTGTGATGCTGCAAAGGAAAATCAGATGCCTAAGAAATGTGAAGAAGAAAAGAATTACAAATAAATAAAAAGGGCAGAAAATGGTAGGGACAAAATCCCTCTGAATGATTAGAGGAAATATTGTTTCTTTCAAGAAGATAGGAGATAGAATTCTTGCTTCCATGTCTGAATGGCAAAATCAGGTTCACAGATAGTATACCTTAATTCTTATAGTTACCAGGGACCCTGAATCAAAACAGGGATTTGATGGACAATAGTTATTTGGAAGGTTTTTATTTCTATTGTCTATCTTTGTGTTCTTATTTCTATTGTCTATCTTTCTTTACTACCTATACACATGAACTTTCATGCCACATAGATATGTAGAAATGGAAAATTAAGAAGAAAGATCTGCTTATGTAGATGATTGGGGGTAAGTAGATGATTAGAAGGTAGGTCATTTTTACAGTCTTATTCTAGTTATCATGAGGTGAACTGTAGATAATCATATACACTGTTTGGCTCATTATTATAGCATTTTATATTTCATTTTCCCGATACTGCATTTCTTCTCTTCTTCACCGCATCCATCATTTCCTGTTCTCTTCCTACTCCTCTTTCTTCCTGCTTTACTCCATACTTCACTTCTTAAAACATTCAATAACCCAGTGGACCTGTTTATCATCTAGCTAAGAAAGATGGAGGTGCAGGAGAGAAGGTTCCATTACTAAAGTGCTTGCCACATAATCATGAGAACCTAAGTTAGATCTTCAAAGCCCGTGAAAAAATAACCAGGTGTGGTTAAGATTGTTATCCCAACACTGAGAAGGCCAGCACAAGGCAAGGGTTCACTGGCCAATCAGTCCTGCATACTTGCTGAGGTCCAGGACAAGAAGAGCCTCTTGTCACAAAAAAAAGTAAGGAAGATTGTACTCATTAACCATATGAAGTTGAGTTTTATTTTACAAGCATATTTTAATAATATACCTGAGCATTTATGGTTATAGAATATACATGTCAAGGTTTATGAATCATATTGAGAATCATTAATATGTAAGAACTGTTAAATATAATTATCTTACTCAGGGTTTCTATTCCTGCACAAACATCATGACCAAGAAGCAAGTTGGGGAGGAAAGGGTTTATTCAGCTTACACTTCCATACAGCTGCTCATCACCAAAGGAAGTCAGGACTGGAACTCAAGCAGGTCAGAAAGCAGGAGCTGATGCAGAAGCCATGGAGGGATGTTCTTTACTGGCTTGCTTCCCCTGGCCTGCTCAGCCTGTTCTCTTATAGAACCCAAGACTGCCAGCCCAGAGATGGTCCCACCCACAAGGGGCCCTTGATCACTAATTGAGAAAATGCCTCACACCTAGATCTCATGGAGGCATTTCCCCAACTGAAGCTCCTTTCTCTGTGATAACTCCAGCTGTGTCAAGTTGACACAAACCTAGCCAGTACAATAATGTTTTGGCAAAGCAATATTTCAGAAACATAACTGATACAATACATAATAATTCTTAATTTAAATCTTATTCATTTTGATAACATATATACATATATTCAGTAGGCATTTAAAATATCAAATTTTTTACAGCATTGAACTTAAATTAACACAAGAATTTTCATGAGAATATATGTAGAAATACTTATTTTATCATATTCTTTAAAATTTATAAGATTTTTATTGTAACAATAAAAATGAGTATTATAAAAGTTGTTTATATATGACAAAAATCAATTAGTCTTATGTAAATACTGTCTACAGCAGTACTGAAAATACATATAATTTTCTCAATATAAATTTTAAATAACTCCAAATATATTAATTGTATGATATTTAAAAATAATATATCACTATTAGTTTAAAATTTATGTTCAATAGCTGTAACTTGAAAGAAAATATTTAATATTATGAGAAATCAGTTCTCCCTAACAGCAGTTCCCAAGGCTATTGTTTTTTGGAGATTTATACTTAATGGTTCTTGAATTCAGAAAGGAAAATGGACATCTTAATTGGCTGATATTGTGGGAAAAATAAAGATTACAATCATATTATAAAATGACTTTATAACTTATGCTAAAACATATTGGAACTTAATTACTAATTCTATATTACTATATATCTCTAAATAGGTGTATAGAGAGAACAATTTAAATGATAATGTAATTGTGTATAATGGAAAAATATACAGACCTCATGAAGTTAAATATTGGGCCCATATCCTACCTGTAAACTTGTCCTTCTCTTGTATTTTGAAAGTTTACAGATGATTTGTTATTGGCATATATTTTCCACAGCTTATTTGGGCAAGTGGTACACCAAAGGTAACAATATTAGTTCTGCAAATATTTTCCTAAACAATTGGCGCTGTTATTTTGTATTTTCATATTTTAATTGAAAATATTTATATCCCCAATAACAATCATAAAATGAAGGCATGCCTATCTCAATCAAGTTGCAAATTAACTAAATAAATATGCGTATAATTTTTTTTCCTCAGCAGAAGTCTAGATAGTGAGAGCCATGTCCTTGAATATTGTTCCTGTGTAATCAAGAGGAAATTTGTTTCTTGGACAACAAATGGATAAATGAAAAGTGGAAAAAAATAACAACAGAAGACCCTTTAGTTTTATTTTTTTTCTTTTCTGCATTTACACCCAACCTTAAGCTTGTTAGGTGAAATATCTTAGCTTAAAAAATGCTGCACTACGGAGTATCATAAATGCCCTGAGATTTTTACTCTAATTGTAACTTAATATTTACTCTGATGCCATTTTATAAATTCTATCATAAAAAAATACTAATACTATTCCAGGCACAGGAAATACTTTAGTCATACCATAATGAGTAATATCTTCTTTGTCAAAAAGACGCCCATCGTCTTTTTGTCTTAGAGTATTGTGATGTACTATGGCTTGGGGAGGGACCTATCTGGTATTGGTTTATGGTTGCCAGAGCAGAGGTTACAGCTGAAGATCTCAAAACTTAGGAGCCCTAAGCCAATGAACAGCAATCAGAAAACAGCCTTCTATACCTTCCTGGATCATAGATTTCTTTACGACCTTGACTATATTATAAGGACCTGATTTTTATCCTAAAGGAATTGGTATATTAAATAGAGTGTTCAGTTACTCTATCTTGGGATATTAGTTTAAGTATCTCTATTTACTAAGGCTGTTCACACACATCCTTGAACAGTATCTTGAACAAAATGTGAGGTGTCTATGGTCAGTTACATCCAAACAACTGCATATTTTATTTCTTCCAAGAATGAAATAGTCTGGAAAATTTGACAGATGGAAGCTAAAACCAAACTTTGGTTTCGCTTAGACAGTTCTTTTTTTTTTTTTGTTCTTTTTTTTTTTTTTTAGTTCTTAATACTTTTAAACAAAGAGTTCAAATAGAAGGGTCTACATAACCTGCTTACTGCCAATGGGACTTCATGAACTATTCGAGTATCTCAGAAAGCTGGAGTGCTTCTCTTAAGGTTTTGAATTAGATTTTCAAATTTGCTTGAACTATTAAACCAGTTTCAAAGGCTGTGGCAGAGATTCTCCAGCATTCGCCCTGTCCTATGAAGATGTCAAGGGGAATTCTTGTACTCAGTTCAGCCATGGCCAGCGACTTCAGTTGAATATCATCCTGGGTTAAAGTAAGTCTTTGAACAGTAGATGATTTCTTATAATGGTTTCTAGACTTCATGCTTTAGGGTTGGAGCTATGTAGTTATCTTACCTTCCACACAAGGGAGATAAGATACCTCTAATGGTGTTATGTTCAAAGAAAGTCTGGCCACATTGCCCATTTCAGTGCAGTGGCAGACAGAGATGGTCCCATCCAGTAATCAAACTACTTTTATAAGATGCACAGAGAATAAAAGTTGGATGAAAGAGACAAGCTAGAGAGAAAATGTATTGTTTTAAATATTAATGTGTGTTCGGTGACCAAGGTCAGACTGTGGGTGGTTGTATTAATCAGCTTTATATCACTGTGACTAAAATACTTAAAAGAAATATTTTAAAGAAGGAAAACTTTATTTTAGCTTCTTCCATCAAAGTGGGAGAGGCATGAGGGCAGAAGAGGAACTTTGCTCATGATGCTGCTGCACACCAGGCTGCCCTGGGAGGATGGAATGGGTGGGGTCTGCAGGATTCCAGGCCAGTAGGGAGTGAGTACAGGGTTGGGGGTGGGGTAGGGAAATGGAGGGCCTTCTCTGAGGAGGGTTTTCTTTGAGGATTGTAGTGTTCCTGCTCTTTTAGATGATACTAAATAAAATAGCTCTCGTACATGCTCTTCAGTGAAACAGCTTGTGTGCATACAGTTTATTGAGGGTGAACTAAGGCTATGTATGAACCTTGGAGAGTGGGAAGAAGTTTTCAAGGTGAAATTAAAACATTGACTGGAGTTTAAAGTACTGGGAATGTGTTATTTTCCTGGAGAAGCATTCCAGGAATTCCATGTACTTGTTGGCCAGGTTCTTACTTTGAAAGAGGAAGTTGAACTTCTGGTTTGCCAATGACTACTTAACTTTTCTAAGGTAGAGAGTGTGGGATTGGTTCCCCAGATAAGGTCAGAGAAGGGGAAGCCCTACTGGAAAAGTGAGTTCTCCATTTCTCACCAAGCTCAGACATGGTGACTATCTGGACATGGTAGACTGAGACCTTAAGTAGCAGGGTTTCCTAAAACACTATTAACCAACAACCTAACTTATCAGTTTCCTAGCCTGGGGTCTTATAGTGTGGTGTCTTAAATATGTGACCGGTAGTTTCCTAAATTGTCCACATGCAACAATGGAGTCCTTGGAAACAGAATTAGAAACATTAAGGTCCATCAAGGGCTGTAAGGAAAACTACAAAAACTAGGAGAAAGAGAAAATGTTTCATTCACCGAACACAGTATCCATGATTGGTTTTAAATTCGCCATCACTGTTACTGGGGTCATTATCTTTAGCAACCCTATAGGAAATACTGGCCTCAGCTTAGTTGAACCATCCATGTCAGAGAATCAGCTCTAGATTTTAAAATGATCCCTGTATATGGATGTGGCCATAAGAACTAAGTGAGGAGTGCATTTCTCCCAGTTAGAGAGTAGCCACTTGTTACAGTAAAGCTGAGATAGTCCTGGTGCTGAGTCTATTGCTTCCTTGGACATGGCATTTCTGCCTGACATGCAGGACTTATTGGACTGCCTAACATCTTGGGTACAGTGTGACCAGCCGCGAAATCAGAACTGCAGTCTAGAGAGTTTAAATGCCTAGGTTAGTGTACTGGCTAGTTTTGTGTCAACTTGACACAGCTGGGGTTATCACAGAGAAAGGAGCTTCAGTTGAGGAAGTACCTCCATGAGATCTAGCTGTGGGATATTTTCTCAATTAGTGATCAAGGGGGAAAGGCCCCTTGTGGGTGGGACCATCTCTGGGCTGGCAGTCTTGGGTTCTATAAGAGAGCAGGCTGAGCAAGCCAGGGGAAGCAAGCCAGTAAGGAACATCCCTCCATGGCTTCTGCATCAGCTCCTGCTTCCTGACCTGCTTGAGTTCCAGTCCTGACTTCCTTCAGTGATGAACAGCAATGTGGAAGTGTAAGCTGAATAAACCCTTTTTTCCCTTACTTGCTTCTTGGTTGGTCATGATATTTGTGTAGGAATAGAAACCCTGACTAAGACAGTTAGGTATTTATTTTCCTGGGTCAGGTTTCGATTTCTGCAAGAGCACAGGAAAATAAAGCTGCTCTTGGAAAAGAGTGCTTCTTCTGGTTCCACCTAAGAGGTTGCATCCAGAGGCACATCAGGTACTGGGTGGGGTATGCTTTCCTCTGCCACATTCTCTAATTCATAAAATTGTCAGCCATACGTACTCATAGTTCATAGAACACATTAACATTTAATGAGACTGCATTGTCTCAGTAGAAAATGTTCCATAGTTATCTGGACAGCTTCCACTACAGCCTAGTGATAGTCTAAGCACCACTAAGAGGATACTGACTTACAAGCTAAGTGATCTAAAGAATTAAATAGAGAGCTTAGCATAATGGTAAGGAGCTCAGTTTCTAGCCTCAACTGGGCTGCTGAATGTTCAAAGGAGCTATTTTCTCTAAGACCCAATACCTAATATACACTCTCTCCTCTCCTCCATCTCACATTCTGGAAGCATTATGATGCTATGATTCACTTAAATAACACTAAGAAAGTACTTGGTGTATAGCCAGCCATTTGCAGGTTTTTCGCAGGGATTATCAGCCACTCCTGATAATTCTGAATTTAGGACTACAACTGGGACTAGTGATTTGACAGTCAATAGAACATCATCTATGTAGTAATATAAGGTAGAAACTGGAGAGCAGAAGCAGGTGTAAAATCTTATGACTTACCTAGGGTTAGAAACTTTCAGGGGAATTTGTCCAACTGAGATTGAGATATGTAATACACACACACACACACACACACACACACACACACACACACACACATACACATGAAAATGAAACCCAATCAGTTTTTCAAAGTGGCTTTACTTATACTATTAGCCGAGAGCCCAGTCCTCCTGAAACTTCTTTCCAACAGCAGCACTTTCTTTGCGTCTAGGTTTGGTTAGGGTAGTGATAGGCACCTGTATCCCATACATTCATATTCACTTCAGTCATTCCTGTCTTTGACGCTCTGCAGTTTACTTGAGCAGATGTATGTTACTTTGAGGGTCTTCACACAGGAATGACTTGTGGGTAAAGATGAAGTGTGAGATGGGTGGCTCTGTACTAATAGGCATTACATAATCACTTTTCATTTCAAGTAGAGCTGAATTTGATTTTAGTGTAGCACTCACTTTAACTGACAAAACAAATAAAAAAACCAACAAAATCTTTCAATGTTCTGACTTATGCAACTACTATCTTACACGACTGAACCAATCTATTTATGCTTTGGAGACCTCCTGACTGCTTCAGTGTAATAAAAGCATCTCCACTCTATCCTTCCTTTAGGAGTGGGGTCAGGTCATTGTATTTTTGGCACAAGAGGTACTATTTCTTTTGTTGTAAACATACTTGAGTAGGTGAAAATATAGTGAGCATTTCCCAGGAAATGCTAGCTTGTTGTTTCCAGGGCACTTTTTCTCATACTTAATTCCCTTGGCATCACTGGGCTCAGGGCAACTGTCTCATCTATAGAAGATTGCAAAGAAATCCAAGTGTGTTTTGTTTAGAAGAAAACATGATCTTTTACATACTGAGAAGAAGCAAGTTGTCTTTTCCTCTAAGAGATATAAGATTCTGACAGTGTTCTCTATGCAAACATACTTGAAAAATTTGGTAGACATATTTAGGCCAATGTGTGATTTTGTAAGATGCACAGAAATGCTAGAGACTCACAAAAAATAGTCTTTAAAGAGGCTTTTTTTTAAAGTTAAGGACAGTTTAAGAAAAATTTGAAAAGAATAGAGAAACAAAGGAGCTTCCAATGGTGGAGGCATAAGTGTTTGTATGGTTGGTTTGTTTGTATATGATCTGAATGTTCTTCTAAAGATACATAGGTTAAAAATGTAAATCCTCATTATAAAGAATTAAGAGATTGAGAACTTTATCAGGTTGTGATTTATTTATTTATTTTCTTACTTACCTATTTATTTTTTCACACTCCAGATTTTATTCCCCTCCTGGTCCACCCTCCTACTGTTCCACAGCCCATCTCTCCGTCTCCACGATGATGTCCCCACCCTCCAACCCCCACCTCACCAGACCCCTAAACTCGCTGGTGCCTCTAGTCTCTTGAGGGTTAGGTCCATCTTCTCTGACTGAACTCAGACCTGGCAGTCCTCTGCTGTATATGTGTTGAGGGCCTCATATCAGCTGGTGTATGCTGCCTGGTTGGTGATCCAGTGTTTGAGAGATCTCTGAATTCCAGGTTAATTGAGACTGCTGGTCCTACTACACGGTTGCCCTCCTCCTCAGCTTCTTCCAGCATTTCCCTAACTCAACCACAGGGGTCAGCAGCTTCTGTACATTGGTTGGGTGCAAATATCTGCATCTGACTCTTTTAGCTGCTTGTTGGGTCTTTTGGAGGGCAGTCATGCTTGGTCCCTTTTTTTGAGTACTCCATAGCCTCAGTAATAGTATCAGACTTTGGGGCCTTCCCTTGAACTGCATCCACTTTGGTCTTGTTGCTAGGCCTTCTTTTCCTCAGGTTCCTCTTTATTTCCATCCCTGAAGTTCTTGCAGACAAGAAAAATTATGGGTCAGAGTTTTGAAGGCAACCCTACCCCTCATTTGATGCCCTGTCTTTCTGCTGAAGGTGGGTTCTACAAGTTCCCTCTCCCCACTATAGGTCATTTCATCTAAAGTCCCTCACTTAGAAATGGGAACTTTGGTAGTGATTAGAATGAGAGTGGATCAATAACAGGTATCCTCCAGTATCAGCAGCAGGGATTCTCCAGGACTGAATAATGATAACTTTGTATGAGGAAAAAGAGGAACCAGAAACTAACATGCCTGTTTCCTGTCTTTTGCAAAATAACTCCTGGGTTGCCTTGGGCTCTACCAGTAAGATCTGAGTGGATACAGGCCTTCAACCCTACCTGTCAAGAGGCATGAGTTAAAACAACCTCTTTTTCTTTTAACTTGCTCCAACTGTGGCATAATATCAATATCACCATGGCAGTTATGAAGTAAGAGCTTACCTGCAACTCAGGCTGCAAAGAATTGGAATTTTCTCATCAATTAATAGTAGACTTTGTCAATGTGTGCTCTTCATATTTGGTAATCATTAAAGGAGAAGAGATGCCATCATGATGTTTTGATATATAAAATCTGGTGAGCATGAGTATTTGGATACATAAGACTATTTTATAGGAACACAGATCTCTAGTGTTTCAGAAAGTAGGAGAATCCCAGGGAGAAAAGCGGGAAGCAGACAAAG
Source organism: Mus minutoides (assembly GCA_902729485.2). Lineage (NCBI taxonomy): Eukaryota > Metazoa > Chordata > Mammalia > Rodentia > Muridae > Mus > Mus minutoides. Next base: position 227,581 of record LR750974.1, on the reverse strand, counting down.
ATAATAGGTGGGTACTTTTTTTTTTTTTTTTTGAAAAAAAAAATGTTGTTTTCTGAGAGAAATGCAATTAGAAGAAGAAATGAATTTTATAGATGGAAAAGTATAGGGACAAATACTTAAGAAGTATTTCTAGAAATACTTGGAAGCTAGTATAAAATGAGGCATCGCAGAGAGAGAAACATGGGAGCTGTGGATGGGCGTTAAGAGGAACTGCTCCTTGTCACTGAGTGGTTGTTACTCTAAAGCCTTAATACTCAGTTTATAGTATGCAGAACATAAACACTGCAGATATGTGGATAAAATATACTGTGGTCCAAACTCATATGGCGAGAAAGTGTTAATTATGAGAAATATTAGTCATCCTTGCTTAGAGAGACAGTTAAAAGGCACTTGTGGAATGCACTAGAGGAAGCATTAGAATGTGTTAGGAACTTTGGAGGTCACCTTTTGGAAATAGAAAATTCAAGTGTCCAATATGAGGAAGGAAAAAAAAATTGCAAGGACAACCTTATTCTGACACTTGTGTATTGGAAAATAGCCAAGCAATTTCATTTTGACAATGATGTCACTTTGAGGGTGGTAAAAATTTATTCACTTAATGTGTGTAAGAACAAACTGATTAATTACTGCATAGTACAGGATAGGTTTGAGAAGATTTATAACCTCCCATCTCCCGTTGTACTGTGTATCGTTGTACAGATTATAGAGATCAATTGGATTATCCCAAGCTGTTCTCTGTATTCTGTATTCTACCTTTGCATAATAATCTGTAAAATGAAATTAGTCTTCAAAACATCTTTTTCTGCCTATAATTAGTGAGAGTTCAATTTTATTATTTGAATTAATTGAAAACAATACAATACAATTTTCTGTAATTTCTAATATTTTTAAAACATGGAATCAATATTGAGGGTTTCACAAAAACCATTATTTTTGTGATAAAATTTAAAATTAAACATTTTTCTTTTGAATGATCATGGTGACTAGAGCTTTGATGGTTTAAAAATGAAACGTCTTTATTTAAACCCTCAGTGGCTATTAGAGTTGCCGTTACAGGTTAAGTGGTGAGGTGCATAATAAGAAAACTTACTTTGTAGCGTAATCAGGGACTTCATGCAGAGACAAAACTACAAAGGATCCTTGCAAATAATTAAACATCCTAATTCTGGAGGCTCTATGATTAATGTGCTGGAAGGCAAAGCACCTCAAGAGTCTTGGAATGTGGCAGTGTGATAATGCCACAGCTGATCTTTCATTGTTCTAGCCGAAGATTAATTATCTCCCTTCCTCCTATAATATCCGTTTAGTGCTTTATAAATTGGATCCAGCTATTAGCACTATTCATTTATTTCCTGTGAAGCTGGTCTAAGCTTTATCTACTTGAGGATTCGATTTAATATTACTTTTCATTTCCTTCCTAGCTAAACACTTGGTGTTCTTCAAGTAGCTTCGCTTTCCTGGCAACCCATCCCTGCCTAGGGAGAGCCAAACCTAATGCACACGCTGATGCACTAATACAAGAGATCTTTCCTTCTCTTTCTTGATGGCTTTGTGATAAATACGTCTCTCGTGTTTTGATGGCTGAAAGCAAGCTATTATAGAACAGAAGAAGGTTTTATCAAAACTTCTCTGATCAGTGCTAGCTCACACATTTTTTTCTGTTGTAACACATGGATGAAGAGCGGAAATCAGATGGAATTCTTTGAGTACCTCCTCTTCTGGAGGTGGGCAGGTGTACTGGCTAGGTTTGTGTCAACTTGACACAGCTGGGTTATCACAGAGAAAGGAGCTTCAGTTGGGGAAATGCCTCCATGAGATCTAGCTGTAAGGCATTTTCTCCATTAGTGATTAAGGGCTCCTTGTGGGTGGGACCATCTCTGGGCTGGCAGTCTTGGGTTCTATAAGAGAGCAGGCTGAGCAAGCTAGGGGAAGCAAGCCAGTAAAGAACATCCCTCCATGGCCTCTGCATCAGCTCCTGCTTCCTGAGCTGCTTGAGTTCCAGTCCTGACTTCCTTGGTGATGAACAGCTGTATGGAAGTGTAAGCCAAATAAACCCTTTCCTCCCCAACTTGCTTCTTGGTCATGATGTTTGTGTAGGAATAGAAACCCTGACTAAGACAGCAGGCATAGGGCACTCAATTGGACGAAGCATGCATTTTATAAGGCGCATTTTAAAATTTCTGCTTTTATACTGAGAAGTCATAAAATTAGATTGGGATATGGAGCCATGGGACAGCTCCTCAACCAAGTGTTTGTTATATTTCTGAGACAGTTTTCCTAACTGCTATAGATCCCACAAAGAGAGTGACACTGTGGGAGTGGGATAGTCTCCTCATCGTGATAAAAGGGGGCCATTGTCCCACAATTATATGCAGATGTTTGGAACTGTCATTTGGCTAGTTCTGGATGCCGGTGAAGTACTCAAAGCCTGAGTGAGAAAGTGATCAGGATGGAGGCAGACATTAGATTTTCTAGTACTATAATTTAGAGCCTCAATTCAAACATATTTCCCCCAACTTCTGCATAGTAGAACTATTTTCTGAGATTAAAACACGATCAAAGAAGAAATAACAGAAGAGGTCATAAAATGTAATAAAACAACAGAATTAACTAGAGAAGTTAAAAGTCTAATTTAGGTTCTAATCTCTTTTGAATTCACTCTGCTTCCCAAGGCACAAGATTTGTATAGTAGTTTGTTTTTAAATAAGAGTCTCTGGGAGTCAAATTAAGAGGGATTTAAATATTGGCTTTAATATTATTAGTTGTATAATTTGAACAAATAATTTAAACTCTTTAATTAAGTCAATCTCTTTACTAATGTGCAAGTGAGCGAGCACGCACACACACAAACTCACAGAGATTGTGATAGTAAACACAGGGAATGCACTGGTCTGGGCAAGAGAATGGGGACATAGACACAAACTCCTCTCCTTAACCCAGGACCTATCTCCAACTGATAATTGCTTACAATGAAAAATCAACTTTCTTTAATGGAGTCTTGTTGGATATATGAACTACTCTTGAGGACAGGTCCTATGTCCAACAGAGATGGGAAACACAAAACAAATTCCAAATTTTTAAAATTAAATTATTTTATTCATTTACATTCCACATGTTGCACCCCTTCCTAGTCCCACCCCCCAGAATTCTTCATCCCATTCTCCCTCACCTTTACCCCCACGAGGGTGATTTCCCTCCTCACCACCCACCCCTAGCATTCCCTGACTCTGGGGCATCAAGTCTCTACAGGATTTGGTGTATCCTCTCCTATTGAGGCCAGACAAGGCAGTCCTCTTCTACACATATACAGTGGACCACGGACTAGCCCATGAATGCTCTTTGGTTGGTGGCTTAGTCTCTGGGAGCTCTGAGGGGTCTAGGTTAATTAATACTGTCATTCCACAAAACAAATTCAATGGTAAATATGGAGGTTCTTCATCTCATATTGCTTGGTCAGGACACGCACCTGTGCATGTGTGTGTGCGTGTGTATATACATTTATATATATATATATATATATATATATATATATATATATATATATATAATCACCTTATAAACCCTTTGTGTATGTGTGTATGTTATTTATGTCATGTCTTAAATGTGTCTTTCTTTGCATCTATATGCTTTTTCTTGTGCCCTGTGTTTGGTCCTTTCTCTGGCTCATTTCTTTTCATTTTATCTTATTTTATTTTATTAGAGAGAGATAGGTTGTGGACTTGTGTGGGTGAGGAGGGACCTGGGAGTAGGGAGAGAAGGAAACCATTATCAGGATTTACTATATAAAAATAAATATATTTTCAGCTAAACACACTCTATAAGTCAGTGCCTTTCCCCCTTAGTACTGCAAGCCACAAACCTTGGATTCTTCAAACTATAGATATTCTCAAATGTGTGTTGACCTCCCTGTTATCCTTAAGATTTTAACTAGCAGAGCTTCCACATTTAGAAATATGTAGGGCCATTGTTCTGAAGATTATTGCTGCTCCATTAAAACTTCTTGTCTAGCTGATTTTCTTTATTTCCCTTTTCTTCTGATTTTTTCCCTCATTTCTAAAGAAATGTATAATTATTTTACACTCTTATGAGTTTCTATTCTCTTTGTGTACATTTTTCTATTTGGCAGAAAGAAATATTGAGGTCTTATAGTGCAGAGTTTCTATTTTTAGAGCATTGTTTTCTAGTGAGATTATTATTTAATTTAAAGGATAAATTGCATTTTGTGTGAAATGCCTCAAGGCAGAGTTGACAAGATGATGCAAGTTTGTAGACTGTATTTTTTTTAAGAGATTCACTTTTGTTTACTGTCCTTTAGAAATGGGAATGTCTCCATGTTTCCGGATAGCAAGGTCTCATCTCAACAATTTCAATCCTAGATGACAGATATTCAAAGATATAGAAAGCATAGTCAGAACTTCTACTTCTGCACTTTTTCATTTTGCAGAGAGTTCTATTAAGTTTTAGAGGCAAAGGGTGAAGTTGACTTTGTTATGTCAATATATTTATTTGTATTGCTGTGTTTATCTTCTAGAGCACTTAAAGAAAAAAAGTTTTTTTTTTCTGTTGACCTTTTAAAAATAATGAAGGTAGACAGTTCAGGGATTTATTATCGGAATGTTGGACTGTTTCTATATAAAGGAGATCTTTTCATTAAGTAGCCAGGGAGACATTATGGCGACGAAGAAATAGTCAATCTTTTGAATGTTATGATAATTTGGGCATTTTTCTAGGCATAATTCAAACATGCTAGAATCTTGGAAGAATTATAGTTTAAACCTGGACGGTCTCTCGTGGGTTTGCATTTTGATTGCTTGTTCTTCAGCATGTGGTGGTACGTTGGTGAGGTTCTGGGAACTTGGAAGTTATGGTTGGCCATCTTTTTATTTATTTTTTATTTTTTATTAGATATTTTCTTCATTTACATTTCAAATGTTATCCCAAAAGTCACCTAAACCCTCCCGCCTCCCAGCCCTGCTCCCCTACCCACTCACTCCTACTTCTTGGCCCTGGCATTACCCTGTACAAAAACATATAAAGTTTGCTAGACCAAGGGGCCTCTCTTCCCAATGATGGCTGACTAGGCCATCTTCTACTACATATACAGCTAGAGACACGAGCTCTAGGGAGATTGATTAGTTCATATTGTTGTTTCACCTATAGGATTGCAGACCCCTTCAGCCCCTTGGGTACTTTCTCTACCTCCTCCATTGGGGGCCCTGTGTTCCATCCTATAGATGACTGTGAGCATCCACTTCTGTATTTGCCAGGTACTGGCAAAGCGTCACAATAGACAGCTATATCAGGGTCCTTTCAGCAAAATCTAGCTAGCATATGCAATAGTGTCTGCATTTGATGGATGATTATGGGATGGACCTCCGGGTGGGGCAGTCTTTGGATGGTCCATCCTTTCATCTTAGCTCTAAACTTTGTCTCTGCAATTCCTTCCATGGGTATTTTATTCCCTATTCTGGGGAGGTATGAAGTATCCACACATTGGTCTTCCTTCTTGATTTTCTTGTGTTTTGGAAATTGTATCTTGGGTATTCTAGGTTTCTGGGCTAATATCCACTTATCAGTGAGTGCATATCAAGTGACTTCTTTTGTGATTGGATTACCTCACTCAGGATGATATCCTCCAGATACATCCATTTGCCCAAGAATTTCATAAATTCATTGTTTTTAATAGCTCCATTATGAAAATGTACCACATTTTCTGTATTTTTTCCTCTGTTGAGGGACATCTGGGTTCTTTCCAGCTTCTGGCTATTATAAATAAGGCTGCTATGAACATAGTGGAGCATGTGTCCTTGTTACCAGTTGGAACATCTTCTGAGTATATGCCCAGTAGAGGTATTGCTGGAACTTTCCATAGTACTATGTCCAGTTTTCTGAGGAACCGCCAGACTGATTTCCAGAGTGGTTGTACCAGCTTGCAATCCCACCAGCAATGAAGGAGTGTTCCTCTTTCTCCACATCCTTGCCAGCATCTGCTGTCACCTGAATTTTTGATCTTAGCCATTCTGACTGGTGTGAGGTGGAATCTCAGGATTGTTTTGATTTGCATTTCTCTGATGATTAAGGATGTTGAACATTGTTTTAACTGCTTCTCATCCCTTCAGTATTTCTCAGTTGAGAATTCTTTGTTTAGCTCTGTACCTCATTTTTTAAAGGGGTTATTTGAATTTCTGGAATTCAGCTTCTCGAGGTCTTTGTATATATTGGATATTAGTCTCCTGTCAGATTTAGGATTAGTAAAAATTCTTTCCCAATCTTTTGGTGTCCTTTTTGTCTTACTGACAGTGTCTTTTGCTTTACAGAAGCTTTGCAATTTTATGAGGTCCCATTTGTCGATGCTAGATCTTACAGCACAGGCCATTGCTGTTCTGTTTAGGAATTTTTCCCCTGTGGCCATATTATTGAGGCTTTTCCCCACTTTCTCCTCTATAAATTTCAGTGTCTCTGGTTTTATGTGGAGGTCTTTGATCCACTTAGACTTGAGATTTTTACAAGGAGATAAGAATAGATCAAAAAAAAAAAAGAATAGATCAATTCCCATTCTTCTGCATGATAACCACAAGTGGTGCCAGCACCATTTATTGAAAATGCTGTCTTTTTTCCATTGGATGATTTTAGCTCCTTGTCAAAGATCAAGTAACCATAGGTGTGTGGGTTCATTTCTGGATCTTCAATTCTATTCCATTGATCTACCTATCTGTCACTGTACCAGTACCATGCAGTTTTTTTTGATAATTGCTCTGTAATGCAGCTTGAGATCAGGCATGGTGATTCCACCAGAGGTTCTTTTATTGTTGAGAATAGTTTTTGCTATCCTAGGTTTTTTGTTATTCCAAATGAATTTGCAAATTGCCCTTTCTAACTCATTGAAGAATTGCGTTGGAATTTTGATGGGGCTTCCATTGAATCTGTAGATTGCTTTCAGCAGGATAGCCATTTTGACTATATTAATCTTTCCAATCCATGAGCATGGGAGATCTTTCCATCATCTGAGACCTTCTTCAATTTATTTCTTCAGAGACTTGAAGTTCTTATCATACAGATCTTCCACTTCCTTAGTTAGAGTCACACCAAAGTATTTTATGTTTTTTTTTGTGGCTATTTTGAACAGCGTTGTTTCCCTAATTTCTTTCTCATCCTCTTTATCCTTTGTGTAGAGAAAGGCCACTAATTTGTTTGAGTTAATTTTATATCCAGCTACTGCACTGAAGCTGTTTATCAGGTTTAGGAGTTCTCTGGTGGAATTTTTGGGGTCACTTATATATACTATCATATCATCTGCAAATAGTGATATTTTGACTTCTTCCTTTCCAACTTGTATCCCATTTATCTCCTATCATTGTTGAATTGCTCTGACTAGGACTTAAAGTACTATATTGAATAGGTAAGGAGAAAGTGGGCAGCCTTGTCTAATCCTTGATTTTAGTGGGATTTCTTTTATCTTATCTCCATTTAGTTTGATGTTGACTACGGTTTTGCCTCAGATTGCTTTTATTATGTTTAGGCATGGACCTTGAATTCCTGATCTTTCCATGACTTTTATCATGAAGGGGGTGTTGGATTTTGTCAAATGCTTTCTCAGCTTCTAAGGAGATGATCACATGATTTTTGTCTTTGAGTTTGTTTATATAGTCGATTATGTTGATGGATTTTCATATATTAAACCATCCCTGCATCCCTGGGATGAAGCCTACTTGGTTATCATTGTTGTTTTGATGTGTTCTTGGATTCGGTTTGCAAGGATTTTATTGAGTAATTTAGCATCAATATTCATAATGGAAATTGGTCTGAAGTTCTTTTTCTTTGTTAGATCTTTATAGGTATCAGAGTAATTGTGGCTTCATAGAATGAATTGGGCATAGAACCTTCTGTTTTTCTATTTTGTGGAATAATTTGCGGAGAGTTGGAATTAGGTCTTCTTTGAATGTCTGATAGAACTCTGCACTAAACTCATCTGGTCCTGGGATTTTTTTGGTTGAGAGACTATTAATGACTGCTTCTATTTCCTTAGGGTAAATGGGACTGTTAACATGATTAATCTGATCCTGATTTAACTTTGGTACCTGGTATCTGTCTAGGAAATTGTCCATTTCATCCAGGTTTTCCAGTTTTGTTGAGTATAGCCATTTGTAGTAGGATCTGATGAGGTTTTGCATTTCCTCAGGATCTGTTGTTATGTCTCCTTCTTCATTTCTGATTTTGTTAATTAGTATACTGCCCCTGAGCTCTCTAGTTTATCTGGCTAAGGCTTTATCTATCTTGTTGATTTTCTCAAACTGCCAGCTTCTGGTTTGGTTGATTCTTTGAATAGTTCTTGTTTACATTTGGTTGATTTCAGTCCTAAATTTGATTATTTCCTGCTGTCTACTCCTCTTGGATGAATTTTCTTCCTTTTGTTCTAGAGCTTCTAGGTGTGCTGTCACATTGCTAGTGTATGCTCTCTATAGTCTATATTGGAGGCACTCCGGGCTGAGTTTTCCTCTTAGGACTGCTTTCATTTTGTCCCATAAGTTTGGGAATGCTGTGGCTTCATTTTCATTAAACTCTAAAAAGTCTTTAATTTCTTTCTTTATTTCTTCCTTGACCAAGTTATCATTGAGTAGAGTGTTGTTCAGTTTCCATGTGAATGTTGGCTTTCTATTATTTATGCTGTTATTTAAGATCAGCCTTAGTCTGTGGTGATCTGATAGGATGCATGGGATAATTTCAAAAGTTTTGTATTTGTTAAGGCCTGTTTTTTGACCGATTATATGTTTAGTTTTAGAGGAGGTATAATGAGATGCTGAGAACAATCTATATCCTTTTGTTTTAGGATAATGTTCTGTAAATATCTATTAAATCCATTTGTTTCATAATGTCTGTTAGTGTCCATGTGTCTCTGTTTAGTTTCTTTTTTCTGTCCATTGATGAGAGTGGGGTGTTGAAGTTTCCCACTATTATTGTGTGAGGTGCAATGTGTGTTTTGAGCTTTACTAAAGTTTCTTTAATTAATGTGGCTGCCCTTGCATGAGGAGCATAGATATTTATAATTGAGAGTTCATTTTCATAGATTTTACCTTTGATGAGTATGAAGTGCCCCTCCTTTCCTTTTTTGATAACTTTGGGTTGGAAGTCAATATTATTCTATATTAGAATGGCTACTCTAGCTTGTTTCTTTGGACCATTTGCTTGGAAAATTGTTTTCCAAAATTTTACTCTGAGGTAGTGTCTGTCTTTTTCCCTGAGGTAGGTTTCCTGTAAGTAGCAAAATGTTGGGTCCTATTTGTGGAACCAGTCTCTTAGTCTATACCTTTTTATTGGGGAATTGAATCCATTGGTGTTAAGAGAAATCAAAGAAATGTAATTGTTGCTTCCTGTCATTTTTGTTATTAAAGTTGGGAATCTGTTCTTGTGGCTCTCTTCTTTTATTTTTGTTAAGGGATTACTTTCTTGCTTTTCCTAGGGTGTAGTTTCCATCTTTGTGTTGGTGTTTTTTCTTTATTATCCTTTGATGGGCTGGATTCGTGGAAAGATATTGTGTGAATTTGGCTTTGTCATGGAATACTTTGGTTTCTCCATATATGGTAATTGAGAGTTTTGCTGGGTATAGTAGCCTGGGCTGGCATTTATGTTCTCTTAGTGTCTGTATAACATCTGTGCAGGATCTTCTGGCTTTTATAGTCTCTGGTGAGAAATCTGGAGTAATTCTAATAGGCCTGCCTTTATATGTTACTTGACCTTTTTTCCTTACTGCTTTAAATATTCTGCCTTTTAGTGAATTTGTTGTTCTGATTATTATGGGGGAATTTCTTTTCTGGTCCAGTCTGTTTGGAGTTCTATAGGCTTCTTGTATGTTCATGGACATCTCTTTCTTTAGGCATGGGAAGTTTTCTTATTTAATTTTGTTGAAGATATTTGCTGGCCCTTTAAGTCGAAAATTTTCACTCTCATCTACTCCTATTTTCCGTAGGTTTGGTCTTCTCATTTTGTCCTGGATTTCCTGGATGTTTTGAGTTAGGATCTTTTTCCATTTTGCATTTTCTTTGATTGTTGTGTCCATGTTTCCTGTGGAATCTTCTGCACCTGAGATTCTCTCTTCCATCTCTTGTATTCTGTTGCTGATGCTCACATCTATGCTTCCTGATTTCTTTTCAATTGTTTCTATCTCCAGAGTTGTCTCCCTTTGGGTTTTCTTCATTGTTTCTTCTTCCATTTTTAGATCTTGGATGTTTTTTTGTTCAATTCCATCCCCTGTTTTGTTGTGTTTTTCTGTAATTCTTTATGGAATTTTTGTGTTTCTTCTTTAAGGGCTTCTCCATGTTTAGCAGTGTTCTCCTGAAATTCCTTGAGAGATTTTTGTGCTTCTTCTTTAAGGACTTCTACCTGTTTAGCAGTGTTTCTCTGTATTTCTTTAAGTGAGTTATTAATGCCCTTCTTAAAATCTTCTACCACCATCACGAGATATGATTTTAAATCCGTGTCTTGCTTTTTGGGTGTGTTGCAGTATCCAGGACTCTCTGTGGTGGACGTACTGGGTTCTGATGATGCCCAGTGTTCTTGGTTTCTGTTAGTAAGATTATTACATTTGCCTTTCACCATCTGGAAATCTCTGGTGTTAATATTCAACCTGGCTCTGGCTGGATCTTGATCCTCCTGTGGTTCTGTTAGCCCCTGTCAGAACTTCTGGGAGTCCAACTCTCACCTGAGTTCCAGTGGTCAGAGCACTCTCTGCAGGCAAGCTCTCCTCTTGCAGGGTAGATGTCCAGCAGTCTTGAGCTCTAATCCACCTCCTGAGTCCTGGGGTCAGAGCCCTCCCTGTAGGCTGACTTTCCTATGGCAAGGAAGGTACCCAGGGGTCTGGGTCTCAGCTTTGCCTCCTGGCTAAGGATTAAGACCTGAAGGGACGCTGACCAAGAAGCTCTGTTGCTTCTATTGCTCTCAGGTGATCACGAGGTTCTGGGTATGCTAGGGGTCCTACAGTGTGGAGAGTCCTCTGGTGCCCTAAACACCCTTGGCCAGGTTCATGCAGAAGATGGCAGGGCTGGCCCCAACCTGAAAGGATCTCAGCCTCTGGTCGGTCGGGGTTCCTCTGTCCCTGTTCCTGCTGGCACAAGACCCTCCATGATTCTTTGGAGCTAATGTTGCATTCCACTCACTAGTGATCCCGAGGTCCTATGGCATGGAGAGCACTCTGGAGCCCTTAGTGGCCTCCTCTGGGCTAGAGGCAAGACGGCCATGGTTTGCCATCTTTCTTTTCTCTTTCCCTTCTGCCAAGAATTCAGCAACTTCTTCCAAAACCTGTGTTCATCTGCTCTTCATGTCCCTTCACTATCAGTAGAGTTTTTTGAAGCAGAATCTTTTCTTTTTAAAGTACTTCTGTCAAGCTTTCTGTTATAGTGATATAAGAGTAATATCGCTGAACTCTTTTATAGCTTCATTGCATCTATCTGCATCTATGCATGCATGTATGTATGTATGTATGTATGTATCATCAATCATCTATTCTATCTATCTATCTATCTATCTATCTATCTATCTATCTATCATTTATGATATAATCAACCTCTTACTTGAGAATTATTTATAACTCTCCCAAAGTTTCCATGTTAGTTGGGTGTCTTAGAGTTTTCATTAATGTGAAGAGATGCTGTGGCACCAACAACTCTTACAAAGGAAAGCATTTAATTGGGGATAGCTTACAGTTCAGAGATTTAGTTCACCATTGTCATGGTGGAAAGCATGGTGGCTTGCAGGCAGACAAAATGTTAGAGATGTAGCTTACAGTTCTACATCTGGATCTGCAGGCAGCAGAAAGAGAGACTGACATTAGGTCTGGCTTAAGCATTTGAAAATTCAAAGCTCATCCCAGATGATATATTTCCTCCAACAAGGTCACAGCTACTCTAACAATGCCACTCCTCCTAAGAGTATAATTTCTTATGGGCCTATAGGGACTGTTTTATTCAAACTACTACATTGAGTGTGCTGGTATATACCTCTAATACTGGTATTTGGGAACTTAAAGTGTGAGGATCATCAACTCAAGCCTAGGTTGTACTACAGCACCCACCTACCCACCCACCCATCCCACCCCCACACATACCAAACAGAAAAGAACCACAAAACACTAGGACAGCAAATAAAGAAACAAACACGTTTTGGTGATACAGTAAGCTACTGTATTTATTTTCCTTTGTGTACAACTTTATTTTTATTTGTAGCATATGAAATATATTCAAATTGAGATAGTTTGAGGTACCTTATGAATACAGTCATGAAATTAATGAGATTTCCCTGTTAATATATTGAACATCAGATTCATTTCTTTCCTTAATTGAAGTGTTCTACTTCAAATGAGAATTTTTTTGTTGATAGAAATACATCACAGACTATTTTTTTCTCATTTAAATAATCATTGAAGTAGCTGGAATACAAATAAAGTTCTTCAAATATAAAAGCATATCATTGGAAAAAGGAGCATCATGTTGGCTTCTAAAATATAGAGAATAACTGTCATAAAATATTTCTTTATTCACAGAGACATTTTAAAAAGCTCGTAAAATAAAGAGGGAAAGAATTCTATCATATCAGTTATGTAACCACACAACATACAGTAAATAGAATGCTTTTTGGAAGTGGAAATAATCTGACAATAGAGTTAAAAGAATTCTTGTCTCTGTACTATAATAAATCAGTTCAAACCTATGCATCAGATTAATGATAATGTAATTAACTGTGAGGAAATTTTCAGATAATGCTGAAATTCTAATTTTAACTTAAGGGACAGAGGTACACGGCTGCTGAGAGAACATTTCCTTAATTAATGCAAAGTATGAAATTAAATTGTCTGTCTACATTCTAGTTTTTAGAACTACATAAACATTAACCTCCAAATGATTAGTTTTATGAACTTTTTGTCTCACAAATTTATACCGAAAATCTAATAACTAATTCATTACCAGTGAAATGGGATTGAATAAATGCACCTTAATGGGTACAAATGTAAAGTTTTCACTCTGGAAGAGTCATCACCTATTCATCATTTAGAAGTACATCTCAAGGAGCTATGGCATTGAAGTGGAGACAGAAGTCACAAGGCCCGAAGCACAAAAATGCCTGGCATAGAAACATATAAATTCTGCCACAACATTATCAGCCTTCTACTCCTATGAGCTGCAGCAGCAAGGGAGGCTTCCATTACTTTGTTGTTAGTAAAGGACAGCAGTACTGTAAGACACTGGCTCAGATGCCCATCTATAAAACTCTGTGGGAGCATTGCACATCACCGGTCTAGTTCAGTCTGTAGAAGTATGGCCACAATTAAGAAATTTTTTTTTCTCAGGTAAATTATTTCCCTGGTTGTTTAAATAGAAAACAAAACAAAAACAAAAACAAAATTCTTTAAAACTATTACAATGGCAAAGCAGATGGATGAGAAATTCCCTTGTAGTGGTAGCTACTTCTCCCTTCAGATTATAAATTGATATAATTCTTCCCTTAGTTGCTATAAATTGCCCCTTTCTTGGGTATTTTTTCCCCTGTGTCCATGCTAAAAATGATTTTTTTCTGCAGACTGGTGAAGGCCAAACATTTAGCTCAATAAGTTTTTAAATTTACCTTCAGTAGGGCATTCTCTTCTTCTATTATAGCTTTAAACCCTGATAAGTGAAATGGCATTTATATGTGCTCTTCTTGAGAAATAAATATATCTGCCTATTGAATTGCAATTTGCTGAAATTAGAAACTACAAGCTTAATTTTCCAAGTCCTTTGTTTTTAATTACTCAGTTGACATTGGGAATCTCTTCCTTCACTTTTATTTGATTGTTATAAATTCTGTCTGAGAGGTAATTTTTTTGTCAAGTTGAGAAAGTAGGGGCAAGTATCATTGGTAATTAGAAAATTGGACTCTAATCCTAGCTTTGCCACTAACTGACTTTTTAGTACTCTTCACTACGTTTAACTTCCTTGGCTTAATTGTACTCATTAGGAGAATAAAGGGGTTAGATAAAAAGATCTCTCTTGTCTTCACCTTCTGGGTTTGAACCTGCTGTGATCCTTTCCAGCACAAAGGCTGCCTGAACTGAGTGATGTAGCTGATTCTAAACCAATCTCTTATTTTCATGATAGTTTGTTTTGTACTCAATTTCTTACTGTTTTGCATTAATGATACTCATACAGAATCTTTATTTTTTATATTTAAGTCTTAAAAGCACAAGTTGGATATGTAAATGTGTCCAACAAATAAATATTTATGCCTAGGATCCTTCAAGAATTCTATTTATGGTTTGAGATATATCAATAGATAAAATACAAAAAGATTATAATTTATTGACAGAAGCAGGACAGAAACAGGAAGCACAAATATAGGAACAAAATAATATATAAGATTCAACCATAACAAAGAAACTCAATATACTAATATGTATAAACACAATGGAGAAAAGAAAATGCGGTGAGATTGTAGGAGAGAATCTTATTAAATGTGATGAATAGAAAGGCATTTATGAAAAGCAGACTTTAGAACAGCAACTTGATGGAAATATTTGAGCTGACTATATTAGTTACGGAGCAAAGAACATTACTGACAGAAGTAAAAGTTAGGTCCTAGTGCAGAAGTGGCTTTGGTTTTATTCAAAGACTTAAAATGTCAGCGTAGAGTTGGTCAGTATGAGTAAAAGAAGGTAGACAAAATGTGGAAACATGAATGACTTATTACATTAAAGGCCTGTAAGTTGAGTCTTCCTTGGTCTATATCCTATGGTAGTGATACGCAGTACTGATTGTGGATCAGGCTGTGACTTTTAACAGTGGAACTGAAATAAACTTGATTCAAACAGTGGCTATTAAAAGCCTTTTTGATTTCTCAGGGTGCTCTGCTACCACATAGGATAATCTAAGGCAATGTGAAAGAGGAATGAATGAGTAGAGATGATATCCAGGTCAAGCCATACACCACTAATAGGAGACCCATAGAGTAGATACTCACAGAGGATTGTCTAATGATACACTGGAGGCTTTTCCTTCTCTTCCCTTTTAGAGTTAAGATGCTACCACTGAGCTACATCTTCCTGTCCAAGGTTTGTTTTTTTAATAAGAACTGATGTGGGATAGGAGAGATTGGTGACAAGTCACATGACATCTTCTTAGACACTGGAAACATTTTAATTTTTATTCGGGGTAAAATGAGAGTGTTATGAATTTCTGTTGCAGAAACAGAGACAAACACGTTTTCTACAATGTGAGAACTTATTGAATAACAATAATAAAGTAAGTTAATTTTATTTCTCTCTTTTTTTTTGCATTTATTCTTCTTTCATACAGTACAGTCTCTGTCCTCAGTCTCCACTTCTCAGTGCTGCCCTTCACCTCTCCTCTAACCTAGATCCACGGCTCCTGTTTTCCTTCAGAAAAGAGCAGGCCTCCTAGAGATATAAACTATCTAAGTCCCTGGGCTATCCAGCCTCTTGTTCTTGACCCTCTACACCATATCCAACATGAGATCTCTCTCCTTGCATGAGCTTCAATTTAAACAAGTTATTGGTTGCCCACTCCTAAAAGCTCTGAGTCACCATTGCTCCAGCACATCTTTCAGATAGGACAGATTGTGGGTTGAAGGTTTGGTTTT
Organism: Mus minutoides; assembly: GCA_902729485.2. NCBI lineage: Eukaryota > Metazoa > Chordata > Mammalia > Rodentia > Muridae > Mus > Mus minutoides. Next base: position 211,960 of record LR750974.1, on the reverse strand, counting down.
TGTTTGTTTGTTTGTTTGTTTGTTTTGTTTTGTTTGTTTTAATCTGAATTGGTGTCCCATTTCTCCCCCGGACATCTTGCCTAGTTACAGAAGATGGCACATTCCGTCTCTGCATCTTCCATAATGAAGGTGTCCTTTATTTCAATGGCAGCGATTCAGGATATCATCCTTCCTGACTACTTGATAATCTGGCAGCGACAAATGATGGTTCTTTTGTTGCAATCTTAAAATACTAATAATGAATCTCAGATCACGTATCATACTGAACACAGTAAATGAATCTATGGTACTGTGTCCTGCCTCTCCACTGGGGCACTGCCAGTATGCTACTAGGAGGAAGACAGTGCAGATTCTGAAACAGGGTTCCACAGCTGATGTCTTCCTATGCTACAACGGAAGAGGAAGCAGCGGAATCTAGGACGAATGCTGTGGTTGCAGGTCTCCAGCACATGGGGTTGCGTGTCATGGGGGAGGGAAGATGTTCCATGGCCTATGCTTTTCCTCCAGGTGTCTGTGTACCAGGTAGAGAAGAGAGGCAGAGCCTTGCATGAGAGTAATCTGGTCTGACTGGGAGTGGGGGCCGAGAGTACCCAAGGGGCTAGAGGGGAGAAAGACTTCCTCAGGAATCTTAGGTGTTGCTCTTTAGTCGAAGGCCTTCCCTATGGTGATACTTAATGAAGCAGCTCTCTAAGTCAATCCTTGCTTGTTTCTAATTGATGGTGGATATCAATACATATGCTTTATTTTGGGAGTAAGCCAAGGATTAAATACCTTTTGCAGGAAGGAGTTTCCAGGAAGAGAAGCTTAGGCAGAAGCTCGGGGCTATCTAGATACCTCATTAGCATGGCAAGAATTCTAAGTGTTGTGTTTCCGAGACTCAGTTTCACCCTCAGTGGAGGGTCCTGCTTTCACGTTCCAGAGCAGTTATACAGACAGGTAGGGAGTGGTTGCACTCCTATTGTCTCAGTCTCTGAGATTCCCGGGATCTGAGCTCATTCAGCATTGCCAGTTCTTACGTCTATCTGGTAACATGGTCCCACATGCTCTGCATGGATCGATCTCTATAATTTACAGAATAAGTGAAACTCAAAGAGACTGCTGCAGAGTCTAAGAGGTTTCAGAAGTTGGGCTGAGAGAACCGAAAGCAGAGTCTGCACTGCTAACAAAGAATCCTGGACCAGCTGCTCTGTAGAAGATGCTGCTGTAGAGTCCAGGTCCTGAGAAGGTTAAGAATCAGAACAGAGATGTCATCAGCTTCAGAGATGGGCAGGCAGAAAAGGGTCATAGCTTGAATACTGGTTTTAGATTTAGTTGGGCAAGCAGGTAGATGAGGATTGTAGGAGAGGTGAAGGTCAAGGGACAGTTTAGAGTTCTCTGCCTATTGGTCACTGTAGCGTATACGAGGTGCTATATGATAGGCTGATGTGAGGCTGTTGGGTTTCAGTGTTTAGGTCTATTACGTTAATGGTCTAGGTAAAGGAGTTATATACTTTCCTTGGTCTGGCCTACCTTCCCTGTTGTGATTGCTCACATATGTGTCTACGATGTATATTAACCTCTATATACTTATAGACTGGCCCTCTTTTACTTCTAAAAATAAGTCATTTATCAGTCTTTGCTGCATGGGTAGTGGCATGGTTGGTTTGTCCACCAGGAGTGCAATCATGCTCTACCTTCAGGAGAGAGTCAAATCTTCCTGCAAAACGACTTCTCCCAGGACAAGACAAAGCTTGACAAATCAGTTTCACATTATATGGAATAACTTAGAACTGGGAGAACCTGATCTCAAACTAACGATAATGTTTCGGTTCGAACTATTACATAATTTTTCATTTTAAAATGTTCATCCTAGCTGTTGTATAAAGGGGCTACATTTTAATTTTCCCCCACCTCATTCTTATTCATAACTGTGGAGTACAAAAAAGGGATTGGCACTTTATTTGACACGTGCACTCAATCATAGCCTTTGTTCATCTAATTTAAGCTTAGGCAGACTTTGCTGGTGGATATAAACATTCACTCTAGCCTTTCATCTTCCTTTGAGAGAATTATTTATGTAACCCTTTGTTCAACCATGACTTCTTTATGTCACTCAGTTTTGACAGTCTTATGTAGATCTCACGTTTAAGAGAGTTAGCAACTTTCCATGGGAATTATAAGTCTAATTCATACTGCAAAAGAACACTGAGTACAATAGAACATAAGACATCTTAATATTGTTTTATAATTTATAACCCTTGGAACTAAAGCAGCTTGGAGAGATGGCTTTTAATACTCGAGAATTTGTTATATTTTGATGACTCTAAGAAACAAACCTCCCATGACACTTAGTAAAATATCTCACACACAGTATTGTTCACATACAGAGCACTCTTATGGCTCTCATCTAGTCCTCAAAGGTTTACTGAGAACAGCAATTCTGCCTGGAAGGAATAATAGTTTATGTTGTTTCAAATGTGAGTGATCATGGCTAGGTAACACAGATTCAATTTACCCTGAATCTTGTGTTCTTCTGCAGAAGAGAGTACATGAATTTTAGTAAATGAAAAATAAAGTCAGAAAATAGTCTTGTCAATATCAGTAGAAGCATTAGGCAGGTAGGCTATAGAAATGTAAATAACCCTTTCCTATTTATTTTATAGCATTCATTTTAGGGTTAGTAGAGGCTAGGGTTAGATTAAGCATGATGATGCATTTTGAGATGTTACTTAATAGCCATGAGAATGTTATTTATAAAGATCAAACTGAATAGCTATGTAAAAGTGGTAAGAAAGCTGAAGATATATATATATATATATATATATATATATATATATATATATATATATATATATATTTGGTTTTTCGAGACAGAGTTTCTCTGTGTAGCTCTGGCTGTCCTGGAACTCACTTTGTAGACCAGGCTGGCCTCGAACTCAGAAATCCGCCTGCCTCTGCCTCCCGAGTGCTGGGATTAAAGGCGTGCGCCACCACGCCCGGCTATATATATATTTTTTATCTGCAACTCTCCATCTTTCCATGGTCAACTACCATGTTCTACTTGTCAAGTCATATAGTCTTTAAGATCTGGTTCTCTATTTATTTATTTATTTATTTATTTATTTATTTATTTATTTATTTATCTTTATCGTATTTTATTTTTTTGAAACAGAATCTTGCTATGTAGCTCAGGTTAACCTTCAACATGTGATCTTCTTTTGCCCAGACTACTGTTATTATAGGCATACATCACAAAAACTAGCACTTTATATAAAATTGCTTTTTTTTGGGGGGGGGGGCGGGTCTTTAAATTTACACAAGCTCAAAGAGATAGATTGCTAACACACACACACACACACACATACACACACAGACACACTTTCTGTTAAGGCACTGTCAAGTGTTGTAGAACAAGACTGCAACATATTAGGGCATTTTAGGAAAGGACCTTAATCAAATAGAAGTTCATCTTTTCTGACATCAACAGAAACAGGGTAGATTAGGGTGGACACAGTAGCCTCCTACTACTCCTTGTACTTTTCTGTGCCGCCATCTTTTGTCAATGTTGTCTTTTTGTACTTCAGAATGTAGTTTCAAAATTATTCTTTTGATTTCTCATTCCTCACCCCACATAGTTCTTAACTTTCACCCCTGATGTGAAGAGCAAAGGGGCATAACATTATGGGTATAATAAGAGGCAAATTTTGGTTTGTGAGTGACCATGTATTTGATATACAAAAGCAGTTTTTTTCTGAGTTCAGCAAATATAAGGACTCTGTTCATTCTGAATTATGCTAGAAAAGGTGGGAAAAGACAATGATGACCTCAAGGTCTTAAACGTCCAACAACAATACTGTGTAAATGACTTGGTTGGCTCTTTGTTCTGAAAAAAAATTCTTCTTTCCCATTCACACCAATCTGAGATGGCTGTAAAGTAAATCGAGAGTCTTGATATATTGTCAACTGAATTATAAAATACAAATTGAATTCCCAACCTTGCAAAGTATTTGCTGGTAAGGAATGAGATGCTGAAAATGTAAACGTGCTCATTTCAGAAAAATTCTGATCAGAAAAAGGGCACTGGACTCCTCAATTCTGGTCTTCTTTGCTAGTGGGAATTACTCCTTCAGGGGAGATCAACGGGGATTTGCCAGAGCACACTCTAATAGCCTTTTTTTGAAGCAGGTGACTTTTACAACCTTGCTGATTTAACTCCAAACAAGCCGACAAACTCTTTGGCTTCTAAGCTGTAAATAAATCCCAGTCTTAAATAGTGGGGTTTATATACAGAATGAGTACCTGCTCCCTCTCAAAATTCACAAAGAAGCTGTCTTAACTACTTTTCTACTACCCTGGCAAAATACCATAACCAGGGCAACTCATAAAAGAAGTCATTATATTTGGGGATCACAGTTTTCGAGAATAGTAGAGTCCATTACCATCATGATGGGGCCATTCTGTAATAACGGAGTGCTTACATTGGATGTAGAGTCAGAGAGTCAGAGATAGAGAGGCAGAAGCAGAGGCACAGAGGTACAGAGGCACAGAGGCAGAAAGACAGAGAGGCAGAGAGGCAGGGGCAAGGGCAGGAACAAGGGTAAGGGCAGAGGCAGAGATAATTGGGAATGTACAGGGTTTTGACATCTCAAAGCCAACTCCTAGTGACACACTTCTTCCAACAAACCCAAACGTCTTAGTACTTTCTAGACAGTTCCACTAACTGGGGACAAAGTGTTCAAACACGTTAGCATGTGGGAGGCATTCTAACTCAAATCACTCATAAGCTAATCAATATGTGTTTTATAGTGTCTAGGAAGAGACTGGGTTAGATGATTAGACCCTTTATTAATTAGATTAGGACCTATTTAAAAAATTTTAGTACTTCCTTTTCCATTCTACCATGCAAAGAAGCAGCGGAAATGTGTGACTTTATAACCCAAGAAGCAATTCTTAAACAAACATCTAATCTACAGGTGCAGTCATCTTGTACCTACATCTTCAGAACGGTGAGAATCTCAGTTCTCAGTTGTTTATAGAAGTCATCCACTATTTTGTTTAACACAAAATGATAAGCATAAAACAGAATCGTGTGATAAGATGGTTACTCCATAAACACACTGTAAAATTACACACACACACACACTCTCTCTCTCTCTCTCTCTCTCACGCGCACGCGCGCATGCACACACATGTCTTCCTACAGTTCAAAATCTGGAGAATATATTTGATGTTTGGGGTGTGTGGTGGTGACAAGGAAGCAAAGACAAGTTGGATAATACAATGTGTGTTGATATCAGTCCATAAAACATTGACTTTGGATTTTGCCTAAAACCTGAGGGGACTGAAACAGCCCTTTTTTCTTTTCTTTTTTTGGTTAGATGAAACAGACCCAAATATGGTCTTAATATAAATAAGTCTAAACTGTCTACAAATACTGTAGGGGAAGGGATAGAAAAATTTCCTACTATGATAATAGTAACTGGTCATACAAGATAGCACCATTAGTAATCAGATAGTACTAATTAAGTTCTTGTAAAAGGGAAGCTTTGTCAGGTTGCAAGATACCAAAAAGGTAGACTACAATTCAAGTTGAATTTATTATGCTCTTAGTTATTCCTGTGGTGAAACTCTATGCCCAAGTCTTTACATATCCTAAATTTCACAAAGGAAAACCAAAGCAGGAGCTCTAGCCAAGAGGGAACCTGAAGGCAGTAGCTGATGTACAGGTTATGGAGGAGAGTTTAGCATTTATTGGCATACTCTTCATAGACTGATCAGTCTACTTTTATTATTATTATTATTATTGTACTTTGTATGACCAACCCAGGGATAGCACTATCCACAGTTGGCTGGGCCTTCTCATATAAATCACTAATCAAGAAAAATGCTCTGCAGACTGATCTTATGGGGAGAATTTGTCAGTTGAGGCTTATCCTTCTCAGATGACTCCAGCTTGTAGCAAGTTGACATAAAACTGGTCACCATATTATATAAGGTCTGGTCGTTCAACCTGGGTGAATTCACAGGACAGATATCGTTCTATTTTTGTTAGGAATACATTTTTTGAGGTAAGACTAGGAATTATAGGATAGGTACACTTGGTATGTGGAAACCTAAAACAGGTTGACAGTGGGTTCCCAGCCAATGCATAGTATGAATAAACACACTCAGCAGCTGAATATATACATACATAATCTTATTATCCAATGGAGTATACATTCATTATGGTTGGTAAGGAATGGGAGCCACTGTAAGGGCTTCTACCCTGTGAAATAGTAAATCAAACAGCAATAGTAAAAGAAAAAAAAATAATCCCACTATCTAAGACCTGAGATATGCAAACGCAGTAATTTTTTTTTTTTTCTGTATCTGCCTTTAATTTGCTTACTTGGCCAGGAAAGAAGAGATGGGCTGTGGAAGTGATATAGTATAGACTTAACAAGATAGTGAATAACATTACTACATTTTTTTTACAAGATATAGTTTGTAATTGGAGAAAATTTTAAAGAAAAAGCTTGGTATGATATGCAGCAATTGATTTGGGAAATTTTCATTTTGCCCATTTTTCCTTTTAAGGATCAGGAGAAGCCATTTGTTTTCATTTAACAACACCAATACTATACCTTAATTAAACAATCTCAGAGACATCAGCCATCCTACACTAGATCATAATTTATTTCTCAGGAACTTTGGTTTGTTTTCCTCTGAATGACACCACACTGGTCAATTAATTGATTCTTAGATTTAGTGAACAAGAAATAGCATCTACTCTAGATTTCTTAGCAATAGGTTTTCATTACAGAATGAAGAACATAAAACCCAACCAAAAATTCACAACCTTCTCTATCAACAAAAATTCTAGAACCCAGTGGCATAGAACTTATGTATGTATCTTTTGTAAGTTGTTGGACAAGTTGTTCCATTAGATCATTCTTTACACCAGGAAAGAGGCACAGTATTATGAATACCACTTTGGATTTCTGAGAAGTCAAATTCATTTTTTAAAAAATAAAGATTTTTTTTAAATTTTATATGTATAGGTGTTTTGCTTGCATGTATTCCTACACACCACATGCATGCCTGGTGCTCAGTAGAGGCCAGAAAAAGGCACTGAATCTCCCGGAACTAGAGTTACAGACAGTTGTGAATCATGGGTTAGGTGATAGAAATCAAACCCAGGTTGCCCCTAAGAGCTGCAAATGCTTTTAATCACTGAGCCATCAAGAACACATATTCTTCATTTGAGTATGGTATTCCATCCCACTTAATAAGCCATTAAAAAAAGCTGCCAGTCTTGACTAGGTCACTAACTAGAAAGTGTTCCAAAGCAGGTATATACTTCAATGATAGTTGAGATGCCATTTTACCAATACCGTCAAACAAGATGATGTTTGAAGTGCTAATGGTAGGACCTTCAACTGGATCGTTGTGCAGACCCTTTATATTTTTTGTGTGGGGGGGCTACTCAGAAAATCATTTATTTTACATTATGTACAATATCAACAATAACAAAATACAAGCACTTATTAGCATTATCCTGGAATTTTTCCACTTGATTTTTTTTAAAGAATTATTTATGTAGATGAGTACATAAGCGAAGCCTTTCCATTGTTTGTGGATATTTGTCCTTATGAGAAGCTGTGCTGAATTTGTTGCTGGCCTTTTTTGTTTGTTTGTTTGTTTGTTTTTAATTGAATTGATTTTTTTAAATTGCATCTTTCCTTGAGAATCTCTTAATAAAAATACAGCAAGAAGATAATGAGAAAGGACCAGAGATGGTTCCCTCTGAGACCTGCCAAACTTTTACAGCATCATTATGATAGATTTCCATTTGGGTCTACACTATTTATTTATTTATCTATAAATTTTTTTATTAGATATTTTCTTTATTTACATTTCCATTGCTATCCTGAAAGTTCCCTATACTCTGCCCCCCACCCTGCTCCCCTACCCACCCACTCCCACTTCTTGGCCCTGGCTTTCCCCTGTACTGGGACATATAAAGTTTGCAAGACCAAAAGGTCTCTCTTCCTAATGATGGCCGACTAGGGTTACCGTGTATCATAAGCTACCCATCTAACTCACCGAGCAGCACTCTGTTATCCAAAGCAAATAATGTATATGTGACTGAGTTTAATAGCATCCCCAAAGCACAAGTCACATGAAGCAATGGCCTTAATGAATGCTTTTTGTCTGCATGCTTTCTATTCCAGGCCTTTGATCTTCCAGCCTGCACCTATGACCTCAGGAATGGTACTACAGAGTCAAATGACACATGAAGTCAATACTGGAATCAAGAGGTGGATTTGAGAGTACAGTCATTAACACCTGATAGGCATTTGCAAAATATTGTGCTTCCTATTTCAATGACAGTGTTCCCCGTTGATGTATACATTTAGTTCCAATGTAAATATTGCTTTTACCAGTGGATGCTGCAGTGACTACATTGGTGAGATATAAAAGGTGGCACTCTGCCAACTTGAGCACTTTATGAATCAGAATAAGGAGGCAAATATGACATTTATTCTACCAATTGGGTGAAAAAAACAAACCAAAACAAAACAAACCAAAACAAAACAAAACAAACTGTTCCTCTCTGTAGAAGTAAGACAAAGTGGTATGTTTGGAACAGCAGAGACACATCAGGTCATCTTTAGTACAACCATCCTGAATGATTAAAGTCAGCAGAAAACTGCAACTCAACTGAAATTGGAAAAGTCATGGTCCGAAGCCTTCTGGGAGGCAAGTTTGGGTTATCCTCTCAGGGATGAAATTCAAACCAGCTGAGGGCAAAGGAAATACAAAACAGATAGTTGAAAAGTAAAGTTATAGAAATATTAGCTATGGATATTAACTAGTTACAAAAATAAAAGTTGTGATTTTTGTATGTTTTGGTTTTCTGTATGTGTTTTTTGAATGTTTATAATGTTGCACATATCTTGTTTTGTTTTTTATTTTTCTTCTAACAAGTTGTCCTACAAATATACTAAGTATTTAAGTTATAGTAAATCAAGAAGAAAGACTGTCTTTATTTAGAGATTATCTACAGTTTAAGGAGATATGACCCATTTGTCGCCCATTTGACAAATGGTGGACTGCGGTGGCTAACCGCATCTATGAACTTGGCTATAACTAGATGACCAGTTCTTTAGCCAAGCATGGTTTTCCATCTTTTTGTGAAAATATTTTTAAGGTACAGTTTATACTCGAATCTGTAGACTAAGTAATGTAGATTGCTTTCCATAATAACTGAATGGACTTCAATTGTTCAATTGAAAGCCATCAGGGAAAAGATTAAGGTTGTTTGAAATGAACCAACTTTGCCTCTAGACTGCTATAGGTTTCAAATGGCAATATTAGCTTTTGCTGGGTTTTGCATGTGGCTGTCATACCTTGAAGATTTCACACTTGCCAGGCTTTATGGTTTCATAAATGTATTTCTTTAGCTAAATCTTCATTTACTTGGAGAGTATTAATACAGCTGGCAAAGTTGACCAAAATAGAAAATTCAAGATTTTCATCAAGTACACAAATGCATAGTTTAAAATTTTTCCCCCAATGACTTCCCCCCATTTTTGGCTCTTTGTTTTGCTATTGTAGTTTTGTTCTTTACACTACACACTTTTCAAATATAATGCACTTAAAGTAAAGATAGTGCTATTTTAAAAATAAAGAACTGAAGACTTCAGTAACTTATCAAATTTCTAATAACAAAATAGATATTAAATACTAAATTCAGGATTGGCATCTCTGTTCTGAGAGTACAAATATCACAATACCTTTTCCCATGTTCCTACCTACTTTAACTCATTATTTTTGACATGGGCAAGCTTGTTGCTTTTGATCAGGTACCATAATCACACGCAAACAAAGAATTACTTAAAATTGACAATGTGTATAATACACATTTGGGAAAATACCTCTTTATAACATATTTAATGCATGATATTAATTAATAACTAATAACTAATAATTAATAATTAATAATAATTAATTAATTTTTACTACAAGTTTGGAACTTTGGCATTATATTTGTGGATTTTTATGAAGAAGAAAATCTTTGTTGTGCTAAATATTAATTTTAGAGTAAAACGCATGCTTTAAAACTCTTTCACTTTTTCTCCAATTTTTATTAGATATTTTCTTCATTTACATTTCAAATGTTATCCCGAGAGTCCCCTAAAGGGCCTTCTTAGTGATTGGGATTGCTGGGCCTGTGGCTCGCATTTAGAATCAGCCTGAGCTACAGTGTAAGACCCTATTTTCCAAAACAACAAAAAAAAATTAAAATAATTAGAATCAATTGTAAAATCTTTGAAATCAAAACCTAGGAAGGTGAAAATGTAGTTTTATTGGCTGATTGATTTGACAATATATTGTCTGGGCATCTTGGGTTTAGAATGGGTCAGGTGGGGATAATCACTGACGATTTTGTTCCAAGTATGGATTTATGGTCTGAAGATGCCTTTAGTTATTTTTTTTCCTACACTCCAGTATTAATAGAATGCACTTAGGGAGGGCTTTTATCTGTAACTTCCTCAAAGACCCTTTGGAAAATGATTGATTGGCATTTGGCAGACATCTTTATTGTGCCAAAGTTTTATGGTCTTTTAGCTTTGTCATTGGGGGAAAAAATTTAAACTATGCATTTGTGTACTGGTCCCAAAGGTAATAATGAGAAGGTTAAATACAACCGGCTTTCTGAAATCAGTCACAGCCATAAATATGCTATTGAACATATGTTGGAAGACCCTCTAAGGTTTCAGAGGATGAAGAGTGAACTCAATACTTTCATTAAAACGCAGAATTCCTTCTACTCAAGACCAATGGCTTCAGAAAGATGCTAAAAATGACAGGTTCAGATGCAGTAACCATAAGCATAATGGAGATCTGGCTACTACAATCCAGTTAGAAACCTGTCATGTATGTTGCATGATACCTCTATCAAAATCGCCTTTGTGCAAATGGCAGGATGCTGCTGCAAACAATTTTATCATGACTATAAGTCATCCTGCTGCTTAAAACACGTTCTGCTTAGTAATGTGACCAGCAGGTGTCCTTCCATATGTCTAAATTTCAGTGGTATTTGGACATGTTTTCTACAACCCATGAAATGTATCAACAGCATTGGATATGGCTCACTTCTTTCCCATCCCTAATTATCATCCTAAATTTTACTCCCAGGGCTCTGCATCTGATTGGCTTACATCCTAGCTTTCTAGCTGTGGATTTTCACTAGACAAAGCTGGTTTTCATTCTCATTTACTTGATTGTCCTAGAACAATTCAGTCTTAGTACCTGAGAACCAGCTTTAAGGTGTTGTCAGATCAGTTCAAGAGAATCACAAAATATTCCTTTAGACTTCTTGGTATTTTCCACTGGCATATATCTAAGTACCTAAAATAGTACTTATCCGTTTGAACCAATTTTTGGATACATGACTGGATATGAATGTACCAGCAGCCTATAGATGTTGGCCAAAATCTGACTTTTGAGGAATACAAACCAGGCATTTGGGGAACAATTTCTTGGGAAAAAAATATTGGTTTTTCTAATCACTGTACTAAATACATTTCAGAGCCTTTTCTAAAAGATTTGATTTTAATGTTTGCCATCTCTGAAAGTTAGGTGGGCAGTGAGTGTGTGTGTGTGTGTGTGTGTGTGTGTGTGTGTGTGTGTGTGAGTACAGTTTTATTTTCATGAATATGCTTGGTACATATGTATATGAAAGCTAGAGATCAGCATAAGGTATTTCCTTTGATAACTATCTCCATTATTTTTATTGACACATGGTGTCTTACTGAGACTGAAATTCAGCAATCAGCTAAACAATACTGGCTGGCCAAAAGGAACCCATATGCCCCTCTCTTCACCTCCTCAGTGTCAGGATCATAGACAAGTATTGCTACATCTTTGCTTTTACATGAATGCTTGGGAGCTGAATTCAGGTCCTCATACTGTCAGGGCAGGAAGTTTGCCAAATGAACCTTCCCATTAGCTACTGAAAGATGGATAAGAAGTTAAAAGGGAATATTTCTCTTGCAGATGACCCAAGTTTGGATGCAAGAACCAAAGATGAGCAATTGTTCATAGCTTTCTGTAGTTCCAGCTGCAGAGGTATTCGATATCTCTGAACTCTTTGGGGCACCTATACTCATATGTACAATCACCCTCCATATAAATTTTTAAAAAGATGTGTGCCCTTATCCTTGTTTGTGATGGTTGTTCCCAGTCTGATCTTACCGTTATAGAACTCTAACATGCTTTCCAATGTTCAGTATCTTGGATACAATTCACCTTTTTATACAAAAGTCTTTGAAATGTTAGATTACTTATTGAGGAGTACAGAATGATGTGCTTTTGGATCAAAGAGAAGAGACAGTGGACCGCCTAGGGACATGAAAAGCAAAATAGAGCTTGGCTTGCCATGCTCGATGGCTGACAGATCTCTGCATCTTCAAGGAGTGCTTCAAAGATCACAGCTTCAAAGCTCCTGAATCTTAGCACTGAGCACTCTGTCTGGCATCATCTGGCAGGGTTTTGAAAGGATCACGTTCGGTCTGAGTTGTGATAAGACTTCATAAAGATTTATGTGTTTCCTGAGCCTTATGATTTGTATACTTCCTTCATCTTTGCCTTCATTGGTTGTTATGTCTTAGCTGTTGGTGTATGCATTTAGAGGATCATGTGCTATATATTTTCCTGCTAGAGACTGTTTGGGCTACTTTCAAGTCTATGAAGTTCCATTATGATTCTGAAAAGTTCCTAGCAGGAGGAGACATAGACAACAGGAAGAGAAAGTTACTGCAGATATATGCACTCTAAGTAGATTACCAATGAGCATCAAGCAAGCGCAGTCCCATGGTAATGCCTGGGTGACTGGATTTTAGTCTATTCTACCATAATGTTCTTAACTGACAGAACGGGAGAGAGGAATGAAAACAAGGAAAGGGATGGGCCAGATATGCAGAACTACATCTGCCTGGAACAGAAGGGGAAAAAGTAAACAGGTGAAGATCGATATTTTTTTTTAAAGAAGAACCTGAATGTTAAAACTGTTGGCCTTATTTCTCTGGAAATCTTATATCAATGCATATTTCAAGAGTGATATTTTTCCAGACTGCTTAAGTGTATATCTCTAATGATTAAATATTATATATATTTAGATGTATATGTATATATATGCATGTATTTATGTAAATTATTGGTCCCTGCAAAACTTGATGCTTTTGATATTAGTAAGTTTAAATTGTTCTTGTTACTACAAACCAATAAGGCTGTGCTCGAAATCTGGGAGCTGGAATTTGGTAAGGTTACTTATTTTGCGAGGCTATCTTGGGTGAAGGCTTCACTGTAAAGGGCAGTGAATGCACCAGTGCTGGGCCAGGAATGCCTATACTCATAGATTTAGTTACAAGAAGTGTTTGTTGACAGGAGCCTGTGGGAGACTCTGCCAGAGCTTGACAAGTACAGAGGCAGATGCTCACAGCCAACCATTGTCCTGAGCACGGGGTCCCCAATGGAAGAAAGGACTGAAGGAGTTGAAGGGGTTTGCAACTTCATAGGAAGAACAACAATATCAACCAATCAGACCTCCCAGAGCTCCCAGGGACTAAACCACCATTCAAAGAGTACACATGGAGGGACCCACGGCTTCAGCCACCTATGTAGCAGAGGATGGCCTTGTTGGGCATCAATAGGAGGAGAGGTCTTTGGTGCTGTAAAGGCTTGATGCCCAGGTATAGGGGAATGCCAGGTCAGGGAGGTGGGAGTGGGTAGGTGGGAGGGAGAACACTGTCATAGAAGCAAAGGAGGGGGGATAAGATAGGGAGTTTCTTGGGGAGGGTGCTGGGAAAGGGGATAACATTTGAAGTGTAAATAAAGAAAATATCCAATAAAATTTTTTTTTAAAAATTGGGAAAAAAAGATATGTTAGGAGATTTCCTCCCACATACACACCAAATTAAAATCCCTAGGGGAAATGTTATACTCTAGAGTAGTCTTGTCTCTCTTTTGAAACTTTATTGCTTCTAAGCTAAATTAATATAAAACTTGTTTTAGGTGGAAAGAATCTCCTTGTATTTTTCACTGCACATCTTTTCTATCAACTGTGAATGTGAGAAAGTTCACTGTAAATCACTGTTCACAAACTCTTTGCTCCTTTGATAAAATCTCTATGTCTCAAGCAGAAGGCAAGCTTGAATTACCTTACAAGCATTAGAGCAGTACATATAGCTCTGAACACACAAGAAGAAAGTGAAATTTCTACTCTCTTTTTAAGCTCCGTATTTCTGTTGTGCTACTAGGCAATGATATCACAGTTACAGAATGCTTCCACTGTAGGAGAGCTGAGACCACGGCATGCTGTCTAAAGTGATTTATGATCTTCCAATGCTTATGTAATGTCAGGTTTCAGTTTGGGATCACACTATTATAACGTGTCAAACAATTTTAAAAATGCCCTATAACAGTTGACTACACCTGTTTCCACTTTGCAAATCCTTTCAAGTTCATGGCACTTTGATCGAAAAGGAAATATTTAACTCATGTCTTTCTTTTTCAATATAAAAATTGAAGTTTTTGTCTTATTGTGATTTTCTGTGTGATATATTAACATTTTCCAGGGTCATAAATGGTTAAAATTGGCGATTTTCTTTTATTAGATCATCTGTAAAGGGAGTTTTTAGAGTTCTGTTTGGATAATTTCCAAGAAAGTAAGCAATCCCAAATGTGGGATTAACAAACTGAGTTCTGTTACTCTAGGCTAATGAATCAAATATTTTAACACTTAATTAAAATATTTTGGGTATACATCTTTAAATTTAACATATAGCCACATATATATTCAAGCTCCATCTTTGATTTCAGACAATATGAGTCTGTAGATCAGGCTTTTCTGGACCTCATTATGTAGCCCAGGCTAACCTTGAACCCAAAGCAGTCTTACCGGTTCAGCCTCCCAAGCCCTGGGGTGACAGTTGTGAGTCACCGCACACAATTTCACTCTTTGTTTGCATTTAATTTTTCATGAGAATCATAAAAGCATGAGACGGGTACAATGTCATTTTTATTCAGCACTTTAATTGGCCAAGTTATTTTGTTGCTTTAAGGAACATCACACAGGTGATGTTATCCTGAGACTTTCACATGGCCTAATTTTCATTAGAGGCGACTCTTTCTCTGTTTATTTATCCATAATATCCTGAAATTGTTCCCTGTTATTTTCATTGTCCTTTGTACATGAATTGAAGAAACGTTAGATTTCATCAAAAAGTATTTAGGGAACCAAAATTAAGCTGTAAAACTAATGAAAATACTCATATTTCTAAGAAAAGGCTATGATGCTCTTAGCAGATTAAAATAGTTTTGGTCTAAAGGGCTGGCTCAGTAGGTAAATTGCTACCTGTCCAACCAAGACGACCACACACACACACACACACACACACACACACACACACACACACACAAACACACACACTCTCACACACACACACACACACACACACACACACACACACACACACACACACACACACGTGCGCATGTGCCAGGAATGACAATGCGCATCTGTATTGCCACCACTGAGTGGTTGGGGCAGGTGGATCCCAAGGACATATTGGTCAGCCAGTTCAGTTGAAACAGTTAGCTCAAGTTTCAGTCAAAAACCCTGTCACAAAAATAAGATGGAGAGCAATAGAGGCTGACAACCAGACATTGGTCTCTGGCCTTCTTCCCATCCCAGTTGAGTACCTCTCCAACAGGCATACACACAAGTTCGTACATGTAACTGATAAGATTAACAAAATTTAATTAGAGAATACTAGTTTCCAAAATACTCTGGTTTTGTAAGGTGCCTCCAGAAATTATCTTTTGTAATCCATTATGAAATTTCAATATCGGATTTAGTAATGTCCAAATAAGTTATAAAAACAAGACTATCAAAATAATTATGTTACAGACATTAATAACTCCATCGTAGAAACCAATGGTAGGTATGCAACTAATATATTAAAAGGAATTATTAAAATGTTCTATAAAGATTCCAAAAATATTAATATAGGGTGTCACTTAGGTGACTAAAAAAATAAAGATAATTGACTCCATTAAGGCCATTGAAAAGAGAGAAGGAAAACACACTTGAGAATTCTCACTAGAATGAGCACTGTATTAAGTCAGGCATCAGTACTTGCAGATGGAGTAGGCAGACACTCAGGCGGGAAGACTTCTGTGCTGATTTTGTGAGCTATGTCTATTGTTACAGAGAATTTTGGCTCTGGCTGAAATCTGTAGGCACAAGCTGTGGTTGATCGTACTTCCGAAAGACAGGTAGTGAACCATGCGGGGATGTGTGAACAAATATATTTTGGCATTTATGTAAAATGGGACAGCCTTTAAAACTCTATTATTTTTCTACTGAGAGTTATCGCTGTAATTCAAGAAGTGAGTTTAGTGAATGAATTAAAAAAAACCCAGTAAAATCAAAGGGGGAAAAAACTTTCTCATCCCAACAATGATAGTTTTCTCTCTGTACAGTAGTTAGTAGCAAAGACAATACTAACATCTATATTGTGCTCTTTTTGAGGGTTGAATGTCAGTTTACAGAGATATTAAAAACATTACTAGTCATGTGACAGGCTTTGAATAATGGTAAGCTAGAAAGAGGGGATGGATACACAGAACTTTCAAGATGCTCATTGAAATGTATTACTGCATTATTACATTGTTTTTGCATAGCCTGGTTTTCTTAGGCTCATCAGTGCTTTAATTGAGTTCTCTTTAATTCAGTACCTTGTTGGAGTAGCTCTATACAACATGGACATGACTTTGCATAATATTTACTTAAAACATGTGGTATTGGTTCTACCTCTTGTTCTTCTTTCCAGCAATTGTAGATGTGAGATTCAGTGGGTAACCTAGGCTCCAAAAATAAGGTGGTTATATACAAAAATAATTGGTTATCTAGTACCAAATGGCCAGCTCCAAAACCAGGCATACAAGTAACACAGGGACTGAGCAGGTTGTATTTATGTAGGAAGATATATGCATATACATACACGCATATGCATATATACATATATATTTATGTATACATAAAAGCAGCTAATGAAGAAAGAGGGAGTGGGTTTGAAAGAAAGTGAGAAGTATGTGCGAGCATTTGTAGGGAGGAAAGAGAAGAGGAACTGATGTAAGTATACTTTCAAACAATACAAAATGAGGCGGAGGAAGAAAGAACACAGCAGATGTTGACTTCCGGCCTCCACATTCATGAACTCTAGGCACCATCCCACCAAAGCCTTTTGTTCTACCTTGTCAGCTTTCGTGTGTTTTTCAATTCATATTAGTGCCTTTCCATTTGCATCAGGTTTTTTTTCCGAAATGGGAAATATTTAAAAATGCATGTGGGACTAATGAGAGATCTTGCTGTGGAGGGTGAAGCTACCGAAGACATACTCAAGAATGCATGGTTTCAATATTAAGTTGTTATAGAGGTGATGCACCTTTGTAGTCAGAGTCACTCTGCACACTCAGACTTAGAGATAAAAAAGCAAAAGTTCTTTAGTAGTCTTGTCCTGCTGTGCCAAAGAAGAGTTGGTTTCAAATAGAAGACTTTACTAACTTACATATACCTTGGGCTTATGTATTTCACATAGGCTGTCAATCTTAGATCTCTTTTAAGTACTGGCCCCAGGTTTCACTTTAAGCAAATCTAGCCACATGGGCAGATGCAACATTTACATAGCAAAGATATTGCCAGAATTATTTCTTAAATACCAAGTGTTATTCCTTTCAAATATTTGTTACCTAGGGTGATCTCATTCATCTGACATAATTATGCTTTTCTCAAGAAGAAAACTATGATCTTTATGGCAGGTCAAGATTTAACATTGGCTGTACCTTTCTCTGCTCCTGTGAGCTTCCTATTAGAGACATGATCTTTATGGATAGACCTAAAGACTGGCCAATCTCAGTGAACAAGCATTTATATCCAAGCATCATAAATTTCGCTTGTCTCTGACAAGCCTGGTTAGCATGATACATACCCTTGGAGTATTCTGGATTCAGAATTAGTTAAATTCTACTTTGTGTGACTTAATGTATCCTAGGCAGATCTATTAGTAAATCTTTCATATTATCAATTCTATTACCTCAACTTTCTTCTATGTCAAAGTTACATTGCTGATCTCATATTATGCTAGTCTGTGCTACTCTACATAGGACCATTTAAGATGATCTTCATTATTTATATGAAAATACTAGTTTGTTGCTGTCTTTAGTTGCTAAGTATTTTTTTAAAACATAAATCTTTGAGAACCCATGTTTTTAAGTAATGTGGAATGACAATGATTAGTAATCCCTGGCCATATAACATTTATCAGTGACTAAATATAACAAGATCAGCATTATAAGCATCTACTATGTACAGAATCATATATTTTTGGACCGTAAATCTAAACAATTCTGCTAATTTAACTATATATTTTCACCATGAACTGTAGAATTACAGGGTTTTTCTCCTCTCTCTCTCTCTCTCTCTCTCTCTCTCTCTCTCTCTCTCTCTCTCTCTCCCTCCCTCCCTCCCCTAAACAAATCATTTGGACTATATTTTCCAAATAAATGAAAGCTTGGAATCAGAAACACATGACTTTGGATGTATGAGAGCCAATATAGAATAGATACTTTTGAGGGCAAAATGTTAAAATTTTTGAAATATTTTAATGCTTGATGATAATTACATAAAATCTGCTACATATGGTAAGCATCATACCTATCCAAATATTTTTTTTTCCATTTTACCCTTGCCCTTTCTCAGTCTCAAAACGTGTGTGGCTAAGGTGAGAATTACCTAAGCGTCTGGACCTCACTCCTCCTTTAGAGGGAATGAATGGTGTGAACTGGGAGCCCTTCTGTAGGCTTGTGTGCTTATGAATCATGCTGGGCTTTCTCCAGGACCCAGCCACAGGATGATTGAAGGGTGATGATATTTACAAATTACAGTTGCTTTCTCTGTGAAGTCTCAGGCCTGAGGCTTAAGCATCTTCAGGAAGACAGTTCAACAGCTGCGGCTTTGCTGATGAGTCATAGAATCAGACAGGCAGATACAAAGAAAGGAAGGACAGAGGCAGATGGCCAGCAGGGGATCAGTGAACATCCCCTTGTCCTTCATGGCAGGAACTTCTAGGCTCAGTCAGTGGCAAGGGTTCGTTGTTGTTGTTTTGTTTTTGTTTTTGTTTTGCTTTATATTTGTTTTTAATTTTCATTCTGAGCCAAAGATTTTACCACAGATTCGTGTCCAAAAGAACATTCTCTATTGAGCTCCACTCCCATTTTAGCCAAAAGCTGATTTGGTTATTAAAACTGATCTGATGTCTTCTAAAAGTTCTACCTGCTGTTCTGAAGTTGGAACCTACAGCATGCAGTAAAGTAGTTTCCTTGGTTTTCTTTGCAATGATGCTCTTGAAATCCAATCTAGGCAAATCGTTTATATCCTGCTTTGACAAATTAGCTGAGCAATGTTAAACCCAAACAACACAATGTGGGACGTGTAAAAAGAGCCCATCTCTGGGTATCATGTGTATTTCTGAGTTTGCTAATGGTTAATATTGGACACTCTCTATTGCTCTTATTTATGGGAGCTGATAGTTCTCAATTGATTACACACTATTTCAAATAATTTAAAGAAAAATGAGCAAACCAATAAAACTGAAATATGGTGGTGTTAATGTTTTTAGTTTGTCGTATACTTAAAAATCCCACGTAAGATTTGTCTCCATTAATTTTCACCCTGTGTAAGTTCTTATCCTAATTGAATCCAATAAATGTATATTTTATTCCTCATGGTATCTTTTGCATAAACATAATATAATAAAACATGTAATATATGACAACATTTATATAATTCTATTTAAACAGGCACATCAGTTGCAAATTCAATTTTCTGTCCGTATAAAACTTTGTTTGATACCAGACGATATACTTTTATCATATTCTTTCCTGCCTCTCAATTTTTTTTCCTAATTCTCTCCTCTTCCCTAACCATCCAACTTCATGCTTTTTATTTTTCTTAAAAAAGGAAGGAAGGAAGGAGGGGGGAGGGAGGGAGGGAGGGAGGGAGGGAGGGAGGGAGGGAGAAGAAAGAGCAAGCCAGGCACTTAAACAATGTAGGGCCCTAGCCAGAGAAAAATCCCAGCATGAATGAGGGGCAGTGTGCAAAAAGTTCCATCCCTAGACCTGAACCTACTTGAGAGTGATTACTTCTCTGAGAGAGGAAAATTTGTTTACATCTATGAAGCAATACTGGGTTTAGTGGTTACCTTTCAGGCAAATCCATTCTCAGGAGTAGATGGCAGGCACAAACTATATCATAATTTTTGAGGCAGGATCTCTCACAGAATCTGGACCCAGACAGCAAGTCCTTAACAACCCCATCCACTTGTTTTTGTCCCTCTACTGCTGAGGTTACAGGACACACTGATGTGATCAGTTTATATTCATGCTGGACATCTGAACTCCAAATCTCATCCTTGTGCGACAAATGCTTTCAACACCGGAACTATTTTTCCAGCCCCCTTTCTTTATTCTGGTCCTGTGTTTCATTTTTAATCCCTTCCTCCTTTCCCTTTGGGAATCAAAAGCTATTACCAGTTGTCTCAGCTGCCACTTGGCATTCAACCCTGACCTTTGACCCAGAAGTATTTCTATATCCCACTCTTTCCTTGTTTCCCAAGTAGTTTAAGATTGCAGTGGAACACCTCAAAGCTGTACTTCCTAAGGGAATTTCATCAGAGACATCTCACTGACAGCATCAGGAACAGTCAGCTCTTGAATCAATGTGGCTCTCTCCCAAGGAAACCTGTGGCCCACTTAGAAGTGGCAACCCAGCCAGCCACTGAACACAGCAGACTCTCCAGACCAACTGAGATTTTAAATCAGCTCCTCCAAAATAATTCTTCCAGGGCAAAATTGGTTCAAACCAACAATCCAGAAAATTTCAAACCTCAAAGTATTTATTTTGAGGCACATAAATTAGATATTTTTCTGTAACCTAAATAGTGAAATGGTCATTTCAGTACAAGAAGTCTTAAAGTTTCAATTTGTCTTAGTAGATTTAGGTTGATGGTAGCTTTCACATGTGTGATGTATTAATGACATGCTTTCTCTTCATTTAATCAAGTGACTGTGTGTGTGTGTGTGTGTGTGTGTGTGTGTGTGTGTAAACAAATGTGTAAGGCAGGAAACAAACTTTTAGAAGCTGTTGTTTTGTAGCGAACAGTAAAATAACAAGCAACCTGCCTTTGAGATCTGTACTAACATTTTGTAAGATGGCAAAGTTAACTCTCCCCTGGAGCTAGAATTTAAATGACTTGAGCTTTATGGTCTTTTAATGTGGGACCCTCCAGCCTGGAAATGAAGCAGATTTTCCATTCTCTGACTTAAATCTGCTCAGCAGGGTAGGTTCCCACTATCCTCAGAGCAGCTGTTAGGAGCAAGAGAAACAGTGTACTGCAATAAAATTGATTGCTTCAACCCACGCGGTAACGTAGCGCCCCAACAGCTTGACTTTTCGTTGGGTCTCTTAACACCTGCTCCCTTAAGCACTAAGTCTTATCTCCAATTGGTCTAAAGACAAATTCCAAAAGGGAAGAGTGGCTGGCCAGAACAACTGTAAGTTGGTTCTAAGTGAGTTGAGGGGAATACAGAGCCTGCGATTGTAGAGACCTCGTGAAGATAGCAGCAAAGATCTGCCAAGGCTGGGGTTTTATTGTGATTAAGGTCTTAGTGCTAAATCAAGACATGGCAAGCCACGTCCCTAAATCATTCCCACGGAGACACTGGGGAGAAAGACAGAGCACATTAAGTGAATTTCCAGCAAGATTGAGCCATACGAATTCCTCCCAGCCTTCCTGGAAGCCTCACTGTACAGAGAAGTAACACCTACTCGATATTTCCTCCCGGATTCCTGTGGATCAACTGTCAGTTCTCTGAAATGTCCCCTCTAAGTACAGACAGGAGCTGGGATTGTCATAACTTCTAGCACAAGGGAAGCTGTTCAGCCGTAGGTGTCAAGGGTGATTGCCGTGAGGGTGGAAATGTTAATCTTAATATTCGAATGCCACAATACTTCTTCTTAGCAATTAATACCTGTCACTAAGGTTTTAATCTTAGAATTCCAGCTACGTTTCTCTTCATTCTAACACTGAAGTAGTGTTTACATCAACCTTTCTTAATTAAATGTGCTGAATTGTGGATTCTCTTACATCAGCCTTTGCAATGTCATGTTTGAAGATATGTAAGCCAATTGGTATATACTTTTCTTCAGTTTCCGTTTGAAATGTGATCTAGCACATAACAAAACTAGTAAAGTTAAATATAGACAACATCTCTGACTTTCAAAGTATTTTGTCTATAACTTGGATATTTGAAACTGCTTATCCTTTCTCATGTTCTTTTCATGAAAGGTAGCTGTGAGGTATTTTTATAAGAAAAAGAACACCCTAGGTTTAGGATTAGAAGCATTAGCCTTGGAACCATACTATCAGGCAGTACACAGCCTTCGGCAAAACCAAATAATAGAAATGAAATAATTTATGTAAGAATACGTACCTGTTTTAGGATATAAGTGTGGTGTATATCCTCTAAGAATTGTCTGTCCTAATGTGTTACAATTCTTTTGTCACCCTTGAAAAACCTATAACAAGAAAGGACATGTGCAGCCAGACAGAAAAAGAATATATAAAAAGCCAGCATTGACTAGAGCTGTTAATAATACTCTTAGGATGTTCGATTTGGGAGTTCCTTGCACATAACCGTGGGATTTCTGAGAGGACATTAAGACATTGACAGACTTATGTCACTCCCAGGGCTGTCTACTTTAGGAAGCCATTGTTTACCATATATTTCTTGCTTAGCAGTTAACTCAGCAGGCTTGCTTGCTGGAGATAATCTTTGTATTAACTTTGATTGAACTCCCTGTTTTAAAGGATTCATATATATTTAAGTATTACAGAATACATTTGTTGATTCTATTTTCTCTTGGGAGGAATACAAATGAGAAGGTGAGATACACACACACACACACACACACACACACACACACACACAAAGTGAGAATCTCATATTCTCTATACATTTACAACAAAACATTTAAATATTTCTTGTAGAACATTGGTACAAAAACTGCTCAATATCAGAACAACCAATATTTAGGTGGATCGGAGTAAAACACACCTTTTGTGTGAATGAAAAGTTAATGCTCTGATTTCTGGGAATAACTATGTATGTCTCACATAAAGTGCTCACAGTGAAAAACAATGAGATAAAATGTGAGTATTTGACTGCTTCAGGTTTATCTGAACAAGAACATTCTAGATGCTTTATTCTAATGTTTTGATTCACTGAGAAAGAAATAAAAGCATACAGTATTGGAAAGCTAAGCTGAGTAAGGAGAAGAGATTTGGTTACAACTGAGGAGTTCTACATTTCCCAGAATGTTTCTAAACTCCATCTCATGTCAGCCTATGTTTACTTGTGGACTTCAAAGGTATGGTTTCTAAGTTGAAGGCTGAAATGGAAACTATTTGCAATAGTAAACTGTCTCTGTATAATGAATCATCCCCAAATTTAAAACTTAAAACAACAAAAATACATTATCTCCACTTCTACAGATCACAACTTTAAGGGTAGTTTAAATCAAGCTCAAATCAAGTTGTGCATGGGTCTACTGACATCTGAAAACTTGACCGAGGCTGTGGGGCCCACTTCTGTAATGGCTAACTTCCACAAATGTTGGCATCAGGCCTGATAGTCTTGGCAAGAGACCTTGTTCCCAGCCACAGGGCCCCCTGCAAAGAGCTGTTGGAGAGTCCTCATGGCAGGACATCAAGTTTCAACCATGTGAGTGATCCATTAAATTCTAAAGTGACAATTGCAAGCCTTCAGTGACCTCGTCTTGAGAGTTAACACGCATTTCATTCTATAGAGTCTGTTGGATGGAAGCGAGTTACAGGATTAGAATCCACTTCTATAGAGAGGAGGTGTGTCTGGGTCTGAAGGGAATTACATTGAATAATTTGTTAAGTTTCAAAATTAAGCCTTTTTTGCTTCCATTTCACTCGAACAAGTTCTATATTAGACTCTACTCCAACCTGATGCATTGGTTTTGGTGTGCTCATCCCTAGCTATTGCTCCCCAAGCCTGTAGGCATTGCTAGTGCCAACCTCACTGAAAAAGTGCAAATTCTGCTGACATCCTATTGAAGAGTAAACAAATCTCCACTAAAATATTAAGATTTCAAAGAAAGCCAAATGTAAAAAGAAATCAGGTAGCATACATGATTTATTGAACTGACAAGCTACATAAATCATGAAATTGCTTGTGAGACCTCAGAGAAAGGACAGCCTTGTATATCTATCTATATCTATATCTATATATCTATATCTATATCTATATCTATATCTATATCTATATCTATATCTATACCTATACCTATACCTATACCTATATCTATATCTATATCTATATCTATATCTATATCTATATCTATATCTATATCTATATCTATATCTATATCTATCATACATATACATATACATATACATACATATACATATATATATATATATATATATATATATATATATATATATATATATATCAGCTTGAATTATATGCAGTCTATAGATCATAGAAACCAAAATTATTTACATTTCTTATTATTACTTGCTAAATTTTATTTTATGCTTAAAATTGTTACTGAAATATAATTACTTTAGAAAAGCATATTTCCTTCTTATGCATAATCTTGTATAAAATCCTTCAATTTAAGGCATTAAATAATTCTGGAGGTTTTTTCTTACCAATTTAAACAACAACAATGAGCCCACTCCTTACAGTTTCTGTTTACTTACATTCCATAGAGATGATTTTTACACCATTTAGTACCTTAGTCATGAGTAAAATGTGCTATCCTAGAAAACTCTCAGATAATTCAGTTCTATTAAAATAATAATGTTTTCAGAAATATGAATGACAAATATTTTGATATTTTAATTTATCATATTAAGCATTGTAAGATAACAATTTTTGACAAACAAGTGGCTTCTTCATGTGTAAACAATTTCATAAATCTTATCTGAACCTGATATTATTTTCAAGTGAGATTTCTGTTATTTTTGATGTTTGAACAGCAATCTGATTTGTATTGTGTAAAAAAAAATTGAAGAAAATGTTTTAAGCCATTGTGATTACAGACTACATTTGTTGATTCTATTTTCTTTCGGGAGCGGATACTAAGGAGAAGGTGAGATATAAAATGAAATATTAGACTTAGGATGAAATTTTGTTTTTAAAAATGTATTTTTGGCTTTCTGTTCCCAAAATCTGCTTCTTTCAGTTCCTTTCCACAAAGTACAGTTGCCAACCCTGAATGTAGTTCAGGAGACAACCCTAGTATAATCTGCTGGATGTAGTTAATTTGAGACTCTTAAAACTGGGGGGGGGGGAAGCAGTGTATAAGGGGGAGCCAGGTCTCCCAGACTCACCTTTCTCTGATCCCAAACCTAAGAGTAGAAGCCACATAAGGTAGATGTGCGCATTCTCTTTATGTCAAAGGATTCTTAATGACAATGTTATTGATTGAACTCATTGTTACCAGGAAAGTGTTTAAAAAGCCTTTTACTCAGTAAATGTAGTGCATTTTTTGTTGTTTGTTTTTTATTTTTTGATACTCTGTGTGTGTGTGTGTGTGTGTGTGTGTGTATGTGTGTGTGTGTGTGCATGTGTGTGTGTGTGTGTGTGTGTGTGTGTGTGTGTGAACTTATGGGCTCTCATTCCTTAAATATCTGGGAACAACTTGTAGGAGTCTGTTTCTCTGTTGTGTGGGTTCTAAGGATCAAACTCAGGCTGTCCAGCGTGGTGAGAAGTGCTCTTACCCACTGGTTTTAAATATCCCTGTCTAAAAAGTCTTGAGGAAAATATGAGTGTCCCTGTAGGCAATTTGTACCTTATCAGTAGTGTCTGATGCTTCTTGACTGTCGGCTGGTAGAAGAACTAGATCCTTTCCCCCTCTTATGCCATCTTGTATTCCTATCCTGCATCTCTGATCTCCAACGTGGCTTCATCACTAATGTGCAATGTGATCACATTAAGAGCTGAGGCCCCAGAGGGGTCATTAGATCACTAAGATGGAACTTTCATGAAACAAATAGACTATTGCTTTCACGAAAGGGGCTTAAGACATTCTCCTGTTCTCTTTCTCACATTTGAAGATAACCATTGGCACTGTGGTAATCTGCACACCAGAATGGCACCTCAACCAGAATCTGTTCATGCTTCTATTCTATCACACAGATCTCCTGTCCATCTTCCAGAACTGCTGCATTTTACTGCGTATAGAATTGCTCTATGGTGTACTGTTATGGCAGCTTGAACTAACATGACAAATGACAATTACTTTCCCACATGAAACCACAGTGGCAAAAAGGAAGTGCCATATTTTTCCCACTGAAAGAGAAGAAGTGTCAATGGTGAATTATGTATATCACAAAACTATCCATCAGGGAAACAGCAGAAATGAAGACATTCTCAGGTGATGAGAACTAGAGGTTTTTCTCATTGTGCCTACCCAGACATTCTGACTGCAGAATATTTCCCACGGATAGGGGATGGTAAAACTGAGAACGTTAAAACATGAGAAAAACAGTAAAACATAAAGGACAAAGTATAGGTGAA
The DNA here is from genome assembly GCA_902729485.2 of Mus minutoides. Lineage (NCBI taxonomy): Eukaryota > Metazoa > Chordata > Mammalia > Rodentia > Muridae > Mus > Mus minutoides. The sequence goes on along the minus strand of LR750974.1, from coordinate 185,254 downwards.
TGCATGGAAGTAATGTTTTCCTATTTCACCGTAAGGGATAAATACGTTGTTCTTGGCAGATTGTCACATGCACATGTGCATTATAACGGTCAGAGCAAATTCTATGAAAATTATTAAAGGCTCCCTCAAAACAACACAGTGATCCAGCAACCCAGATGTAGCAAGAAAAGAGAAGCAGAAGAATGGGAGCCATAGAGACAAACCTTAAAACAAAAGACAGATGCACACTGATAAATTAGTAATTAGCATAAATGTACATGTTTTAAATATGTGAATGACTATCCAAATTGACTGCGCAGACTCAATTACCTGCGGCTGCAGTGATGGCTCAGAAGTTAAGACTACTTTTTCAGTTCTTGCCAAAAACTGTAGTTCAGTTCCTAGCACCCACATCTGACAGCTCACAACACCTGTAACTTCTGCTCGAGTAAACAGAACAGTTTCTTTGCTCTGTGGGCACCCACATGCCTATGTGTTCACAGACACACTGATGCTTAAAAATGCTCAATTATATACTGTTTATAAAAACCTGCCTTATCTCAAATGAAAGCGCAAAAAATGGGTTGAAAAAGCGAGGGCTGGTGAAGTGGCCCAGAAAAAAACAAAACAAAACAAAACAAAACAAAACAAAACCCAAAAACTCATCACCAAGCCTAGTGACAAGTTTTATGCCTGGAACGCCACAAGAAGGGGAATTGACCCCTGCATGTTGTTCTCCAATCTTTACATTTGTGTTGTGACACACATAGGCTCACTCTCTCACACACAAATAAATACAGAAATAAATGTAAGAAAAAGATACATTATACACTAGTACAAATTGAGAAAAGGAGTGGTATTAATATCAAAATGTAACTTAAAGCAAAAATGTACTAGGCATATGAAAGGATATTGTGTAAAAGTGAAGACTGACTGATTCGTTAGAAAAGAACATGAACATAGTGGAACAAGTGTCCCTATGGACTAGTGGTGACCCTAGCTGAGATTCCTAGCAGCAGGGGATATAGGTCCTGAAGTGGCCACCTCCTACAAGGCAGCACTTCCAGTGGAAGGAGGGGACATCACTCAACCACAAAACCTTCAACACCAAATTTACCCTGCCTACACAGGGATAAAGATGAAGCAGATACTGAGGGAACAGCTACCTAATGACTGGCCTAACTTGAGACCCATACCCTGAGAGAGGACCAGAACTTGTCTCTGTTAATGATGCTCTGCTATGCTTGCAAACAGGAACCAAGCATGACTGTCTTCTCGGAGGCCTCATCTAGCAGTGGATGGAAACAGATTGCAGAGACCCACAGCCAAACATCAGGCGGAGATCAGGGAGTACTGTGGAAGAGTGGGGGATAGAATTTAACAATCCAAAGAGGTCAAGGACACCACAAGAAGACCTACAGAGTTAACTAGTCTGAGTCCATGAGGGCTCACAGAGACTGAATCACCCACCAAAGGGCGTGCAGGCGCTGGACATAAACCTGCCTCCACATTTGTAGCAAATGTGCAACTTGTTCTTTATGTAGGTCCCTAAACAATTAGAGCTGGAACTGTCTCTGACCTTATTGCCTTCCGTTTAATTCCCTTCCCCCACTTGGACTGTCTGGTGGGACCTCAGTGAGAGAGGAGGATGTCCCAGGGTGGAGTGGTACACTTGGTGAGCTTCCTCTTCTTTGAGAATAAGGGGAGGGGCTAATGGGAAGAAGGATTTGCAGAATCAGGGCTGGGAGGAGAGAAAGAATGGTGGCAGCAATTGGTATGTAATGTGAATAAAAACATAACTTATGACAAAAGGAAAATCAATGAAATTGAAGACTAAAACAGTATAGAAGATCGATGAAACAAAAAGTTGATTTTTAAAAAATAGCAGCTGATCACCTTTTATCGTGAATCATGAAAAATCACAAGAGGGAAGGCAGAAATCTCTGTAATCGAAAGAAAACATGGAACATCACTACAGACCTTACAATCTAAGCAGCTAAGAAGGGAATGGTATACACTTGGCTTATAAGAATAAATGGACTAAAATAAAAAAAACAATAAATGAACACATTACTAATCTTTGTAATTACCTAGAATCTTTCAAGAATTAGGCAAAATGAAGAAAATCAGCCCTGAAAGGATGTGCATACTCTCAAATTCCATTTATGTAATGTTTTGGAAATAAGGATTTGGAATGGAGGTCCCATTAGTAGTTAACAAGAATGAGGGATGAAGGACATGTGTGAATATGATTCTAACAAATTAGACTTATATTCTAATTAGCAGGAGTCTTTTTGAGAGTGAACTTGTTTATTTTTGGAACCATGATGATGGGTAGATGATTCTACATATGACAAAAATATATAGAACTATATGTACATGTACAAATGAATCTAATTAAGCTGGAGAACATTGACTAAGATGGATGTTTTCTGTCAGTCTCAATAAAATAGTTAATATATTTTAGTTTCTAAGATGTCATTATTTGGGAGAAACTTGGGGAAGTCAATCCAGGGTCTCTTGGGCTTTGTTTCTTGGTTGTTTTTGTTTCTTTATTTTGCAATAATATGTTAATATACAATTTTTCCAAATGTTGTAGTGGTATATGGATTAGATTTAAAAATTGCCATGGCTTTCAGAAGTGCTAGTGTATTTAATACTATTGTGGGTTTCTCAGATGTTTCCTGGCATACTGTCAAACCTATATAAGTGTTTTCACTACATCTTATTAGAGTTCCCTATTTACATATTCCCTTCTTCAATTTTTCTCTTACAGAACACAATCTACCATTGAAAGTTACTACTTTGACATAATGTAAATACCTTTACACATTTTATAATTTCTTTTCATAAAAATAAAGCATTGTTCCCTCTTAGTAGAATTGTTTTGTTTTTTTTTTACATCTAAAAAAAGTCTTTGAACATCACAAAACCATAAAAGATTGTGGTTTGATAGCTACAGAGGCACTTCGCTATGTGCTAACAACCTGAACAGGTGATGGCAAAGCTGAGAGAAAAGGAAATGTGGATCTGTGTTGCATTAAAAATGTAAAATTTTGTCAGCTACCAAATGCCTCTTCCCTCTCCTTTTCCCAGCCCCTGGAATCAGTGCTGACTGTGGCCATCTGGGAAGGCAAAATAACCAGATGGTCACTGTGAGCTGCTGGGGAGGCCCTGCGGCAGAGCAGAGCCCACAAAAGAAATCTCTTTGGGACACAATGAAGAGAGGCCTAATTTATATTTTAGGGCTTTTGAAGGAGATTAAGCGCCAGGGTGGCATGATTTTCAACCAAGGCTGAGAAGGCTTTTTCTTTGTCCGTATTCCAATGAAGGTGAATTATAAGTTTGGGAAGCTACAGAAGTGTGAAAAGATGTCACAAGAGAAAGCGAGGCCAAATCATTGCACAATCTCAAACACTGTGCACAAAGATTGTGGTTAAAGAGCTTTATCAAAGCAATGTCTTCAGCAATCTATTACTGTGGCAGGGATTATGACTTTACCAGGGTTATGGCCAGCAGGGGATAAAGGAATAATATCCCTCCCATTCTTATGCTAAAACAGTTGAACAATTGTTAACAAGGGATTAGAAATCAAAATTATATTGCAGCCTTGCTCTGTGCAGCCTGGTGTCAAGGTCGAAGGGATGTGGTTCATGAACTTGGGAAGTGCTAGTGCGGTTGGATGTCACAGGCCTCATGTGTCCACAGCTCTGGCAAATACTATGATGATAAAAATTAGTTCTGGTCCAAGAATATCATTCAGTCAGATACAGAACTCATCTGGCATCTCAGACTTGGATCTTAATCCCTGCTTCATCTTTTCTTTATGAGATGCATATATTAGATTTACTGATTTCACTGAAGATCCATTTTCCCATGGGCAATGTCTCATAAACACTGATGAAGGCTTCTGGAATAATAAACCAAGGCTCATGCAACACCAGTCTAAATGAAAAATGCAATTAATGTTTATCATATTTTTGCATGCTTAGTAATTCTAATTATTATTAAAGCTCATTTTACTATTCATGATTGCTTCAGATAGCTTGTGACTGACTCCCATGACTACTAATGAACTCTTTATTATTAATACAGAATATTGTGTTCATTGTATATAGAAACACATATATAATCCTTAACCTTGAGGGATTTACACATATACATACACACAAACACACACACACACACACATATATATATATATATATATATATATATATATATATATATATATATATATATGAAGAGGCACGTATATATGTATTATATGTTGTGGAGGTACATGAGGGGATAATATATAGATTATGTTTCAAGATTCCCTTAGTGTTTTCTTAGTGTTTTTCTTCTTCAGGAACTACTTCTATCCTTTTAGGTAGCATCATCTTTTAAATAAAATATATAAGCTGTAATTAAAAAAACTATATTACTTCTTTTTCTTCTTTAACAGACAGATCTAACATGAGTGGTAATCTTCCTTTGCAGCTATAATCCTAAATTTTAACATAATGAGTTCCATATACAGGTAAATATATATGTGTATTTATAAATATATATTATGTGCTGGTTTATATAAAATAATATATATGATATATATTATATCTCCTATTAAGAGAATGACATATGGTAAAAACATATATATGATAGAATATATATTATATATATTATATGAAGAGATAGGAGCCTGTATATATATATATATTTATATATATTTATATATATATATATATATATATATAAAATATATATATATATATAAAACAGTTCTTTGCCAAATAACCTCTCAGGACCTCTCACAACATAGCAGATTGACTAGTTCAAAGCCAGAAAGTATCATCATTAAGGAAGACTCTGCTCATCACCTTTGTCATATCAGTTTATTCACTCTATTTATAGTTCCTAGCCACAATCAAGAGAAGATATTCGAACATTGAAAAATGGAGAATATTTAACACTATGTCCCTGAAATGCCTCCTTTCCATTCTCAAGGATCTTGCCAAGTCAAGGGAGCAAGGAAAGCTAACTAAGACCATATATATATATATGTGTGTGTGTGTGTGTGTGTGTGTGTGTGTGTGTGTTAGAAAAAGGCACAAAGATCGCATTCTTCTTACCTTCAGGCATCTTAACTGTCTAATGGGTTGGATGGAGCACATCTGGAATGTTCTACAAATGAAGGTGACCAAGGGCCTTTTAGGGGTCTGTGTATGGTTCCTATTACCTTTGACGAGCCATACAGGTTAATTAGCAGACACAATGTACAGACATTTCAGGCAGAAGGGGCAGCTGACAGGCCAAAAACATGACAATGGATCTAGTACAGAAGATGACAGAAAGTGCATACCTTCTACTGTGGTTATTGAAGTCTGAATGAGGAAGGATGAGGACTGAGATGAGGCAGTGTCTGCATCATAGGAGGTTGGGACTCTTGTGTACTTCCCACAGCTAAACTGTATTGTGGCACTACAACATTTTGCCAGGAGACTGAAGTAAGTATGGAGAAGTGGCTTCTAAGACACCATGTTTATTGATATTTGCTAATAGGGAAATTAACAAATTAGGTAAATTAGTAAGAGGGAATTCAACAAGAGGCATATGTATTTCTAAGGTCCAAAGTTCAGTAATGGCAATGGTCCAAGAAAGGCACATAGGACCCTAACAGTGATATAAGGATGGTCCCTAAAGCACGCCAGCAATTACCAATCACATGTGACCAGCTAAACCGCAGCACTTTTCCTAACCACAGACTTTTATTTTCTTTTTACCACATCGCTTACTGAAGAAAAGTGTTTTCTTTCTTTCTTCTCTTGTTACCATGAGCTTAACTTACTTTGGAGAAAGCTAAGCCTGCCTTTGAAGAAAAGCCTATACATGTCCTACTAGCTAGCTCTAGCTCCTAGTTCAAACGAGAGGGGCTCAGTGACTCTCCTGATAACCTTATCTTAGTTAGCTTTCCTTGCTCCCTTGACTTGGCAAGAGCCTTGAGAACGGAAAGGAGGCATTTCAGGGACATGGTGTTAAATATTCTCCATTTTTCAATGTTCGAATATCTCCTCTTGATTGTGGCTAGGAACTATAAATAGAGTGAATAAACTGGATATGACAAAGGCGATGAGCAGAGTCTTCCTTAGTGATGATACTTGCTGGCTTTGAACTAGTCAATCTGCTCGGGTTGTGAGAGGTCCTGAGAGGTTACTTGGCAAAGAACTGTAAACATCCTCCAAGACACAGGAGTGCCCCCCCCCTTGGATGAGAGCCAACAAGCAAGCCAAGACCTAGAGGGAAAAAATCCCCCAGGAAGCTGAAGTTTGCCAACATCTACACAAGCCTGTAAGAAGACCCCAAGGTCCAGAATGGAGCTCTGTATGACCAGCCCCTTGATTACAGTCTTTTGAGATACTGAGCATAGGATACAAATAAATTGTGCCTGGGCTTCTGATGACCAAAGCTGTGAGATAAGAAGTTGCTGATTTTTAATGCTGTGCAGTGTATGTTAATTTCTTATGTGGCAATAGAAAATTAGTATCAGCAGATAAGAAGAAATGCATCTAGAAAAGCTTTTAGAAATAAACATTGTCCAGATTTTGTGGATTGATTGCATGTGAAGAACGAAGAAGTGGGAGGGACTGGGTGAATATAGTCCTTGCTATTCTTACCTCAATGCTTAACTAGAATGATTATATTAGGGGTGTGTGTGTGTGTGTGTGTGTGTGTGTGTGTGTGTGTGTGTGTGTTTTGTTGGCAGAACATACTTACCTGTTTCTAAAGTAAGTATGAAATTTCTTAGACTGGTCAAAGTAAACAAGCTTGCTAGGTATCATTCCACTTTCTTCAACTTGGCTGCTGTGCTTCTGAGTCATATTCTACATTGCCTACCATATTTTCTATCATTCATGGCACACTGCCTGCTCACTGCATAACTGCAGCACACATTTCTTGCTTCCTTTCTTTCCTGTCCTACCACCCCACATTGTCTTTATTAGAGACTTTCCCTCAAATAAATTACTTTTTATGTCTAGCTTTGGGATAACTAATACAGAGGGAGGCCACTTTAGACTTTAAATTTGAGCAATGCAAGATATCTATGTTCTCTTAAAAACAAATATTGGTACTTAAGGATAATACCAGCTAATTTGGGAAGTCGATCAAGGTAATCACACGTAACTGAAATAGAAGCCAGAAATATCCATGCCCACGTCCTACCTCCAACTGTCCCCAAGCTCTCATCTCCAAATATCCCTTTGTTTTTTGCTACATCCACTCCAGTAGTGACAAGCGTGACAGGCCCTGAAAACCTGGGCCCTGTCCCGAGGCAAAAAGTTCACAGAAACTTAGTCTCCTGGAATGGTGGCATCCTGTATAACGAATGCTCCAATGTCCTTGCTTTAGTTGGTAAATGGATCTGTGTGCTTTCCCTTTCTATTGAGGAACCAGAGTAGATACTTAGAACTATAGATAGCTGAGTTACACACCCATATACAAATGTTTACAATGGCCTAGGGGGAAGGTGGACTATACAATAGACTAGAATAGGAACTATGGCAAGGGCAAGAAGCCCTTGCCCCTGGCTTCTAAGTTTAAGCTGACTTTAGGAGGGGCAGTTTTTGATCCCAGCTGTTAACATTGAATTTTATATCAGTTGGTTCCTGCCAGTCCTTTCGTGTTTGCATTCCTCAGTTTTATGTTAGAATCCAGTAACCTCATTGTCACCTAACTTCCCTATTTTCTTCTGTATAAAAAGTTTGATGTTCGATTTGACAAATTACATTCAGATCCAACACAGTCTCTCCTGTCTGTGTCTGTCTGTCAATTCCCGCAGACTCTATGCCCATCTGCCGGAACCCCTGATTCCCATGGATTGGGGGGGTGGGGGGGACTAGGCCCGGTCCAAGGCAGTTTTTAAAGCACTGAATCAAATTAATGGTGCCTGTGTGTTGGATCATTCACTGGAACATGGGCAGTGGCAATCCCCAAAGAAAAAAACGGTATTTCCTTTCTCAGTGGTGAGCAGCAGCCATTATCTCATCAGCAAGGGATAGGGTTTGGAAAGCCTGCCCTCTTCTGTAATGTAATCCTCTACTGGCTTGATTGTATGTATCTGGTGTAGGTATCCACAACTCCCATGCGTCCCTGTGTCTATCAGCCTTATCATACACAGAAAACAAAATTTCTTGGCACTTCTCCCCATCCTCTGTTTCTAACATCCTCTTCAACCCCTCTTTGATGATGTTCCCTGAGTCTCATGGGGGAGAAGTTGATACAGATTTCCTATTTAGGGCTGAGTGAGAAATACAACATCTAATGCTTTTGAAAAGGCATATAGAAATACTGCAAAATAGCGAAGAAATACATGTCCATGGAGTGAATTATTACTTAGCTGTCGTACGAAGGTGCTACAGATAAGCATGGTTCAGATACATTATACCAGTGATTCTCAGCTTGTCATGACCCCTTTGGGGATCCAATGGCTCTTTGACAGAGATTGCCCGAGAGCACTGGAAAACTCAGAAATTTATATCATTATTCACAACAATAGCAAAATTAGAGTTATAAAGTAGCAATGAAAATAATTTTATGACTAGGTGCCAACACAACATGTAGAACTGCATAAAAGGGTGACAACATTAAGAAAGGTGAGAACCACTGCTAAGGCTTGCTAGGGAAATTGTATCAATATTGTCTCCAAACCCACAACACTTCAGACCTTGCATGGTGCATAGGTGATCTAGGTGCACAGCTGTAGAACATATAGCTGAAAGGGATCTGCTCTGCCAAGAGCTGAGCTCCGTGACTGAAGGACACACAGACTGGAAAGGAGCAGAGACATCCAGAGTTCTGGCTCAACATTAACACTGTGAAAATAGTCACCCTTCCAACTTTCATCTAAGAAATCTTCCTACCTCCAGATAAAAGTCTATGTTGTTCAATTATTTGTTACAATGTAAGTGATAATTAATTAATTATCAGCTTGTAGGTTGTGACCCCATTGGGGAGCCATGGCTCTTTGACAGGGATTGCCTAAGAGCATTGGAAAACTCAGAAATGTATATTATTATTAACTAGTTATTTGTCTTAATTAACTAATTAATTAAGACAAAGCTCTGGATGTCCTGAGGCTCACAGTATGGAGCAGGTTGCCCTCCAACCCACAGAGGGTCCCCCTGTTTCTCCCTCCTAAGAGCTGGGATTAACGGTATGTAGGACAATGTTCAGCCACTTTTTCTTAAGAATAGAGCTATTTGGTCTTAAATGTTATGAACCTACATTACAGAATATATCATGAAAACAATTTAGCACTGAAGTGACAAGAGGTTTTAAACCATGTAACAGACAAAATAAGAGAATCTTGTGGTTCCTCCAATACTGGGGATTTTAAACCAAATAATTATCCTTTTCTCCTTCAAAATCTCTCTCTCTCTCTCTCTCTCTTTGTCTGTCTTTGTCTATGGATTACTGTGTGTATGTGTGTGTGTGTGTGTGTGTGTGTGTGTGTGTGTGTGTGTGAAAATGCCATGTAGCACATGAAGAGGTAGGAGGACAGTGACTGGGGTTGGCTCTCTTCTCCCATTATATGGTTCCTGTGGATGGAACTCAGATCCTCAGTATTGGTGGTAGAAGTTTTTCCTCATTCTGCCTTCTTGCCAGCCGTGTTCCCATGTGTGCGATTCTGTTCAGTATAAGATTTTTAAATGCCTGTCCAGAAGATTTCAGCTAGCATTCTTCTGTTCCTTCCCATCCTTGAGTTTTGACAAGCAAAATGTTCTCCAGATATTTCCGAATGTACTTCAGGGGACAAGCTATTTCTTTCTTGGAACATTTGGACTGCTATGTTAAAAATAAAGCATATATTATGAGACAAACTGTTTTGAAGAAATTAGTACTAGAAAGTCATTTGGCTATTAATGGTCTCAAGAAATCTGGCCTATATGGAGAGAAACAGAAGACTGTATACACTGATAGTCTCACTGCACACAAACCTAATCTACTGAGTCTGTCAATATAATCTGCCATAGTTGCCTTGGTTTAGATGTGATTTTTATCTCACCACAAGTGGTGTTGGAAGTTGTTTGCCATTATGGTGGTATTGGTAAGTGGATCTCTATGTAGAGACTAGGTTGTTTGGAGCAATCAGTACCTTTTCCCAGGGGCAAGACCCTGTTCCCATGGGGCAGGATTCCTTCCTATTCCCATGAGATTGGATTGGATCAGTGTGTGTTGTTATGAAAGGAGATTGTCTCTGCTTTGTGTCTTATACTCATGGCAGATTTTCTTTTCTCTCCGCGTGACTCTTTACCAAGCAGATGCTTACAGCATCATGATCTTGGGCTTCCAAGTCTCCTGATCAGGAGACAAAACAAAATTCATTTTGTAAATAATCTACCTGTCTGCAAGTATTCTTGAATATAGAAATGGACTATGAATGACAGATACAGAGTCTAGGCAGGTGAATAAGTTGAAGATATTGTTCTGGAGAGATTGTACTGGGTAAACTGTCAGGGTATAAAATAACCACAGGTTTTTCCTGGAGAAAAATGAGTTGAAAGCAGATAGACTGATGATAGATCTGATGATTTTGAGTGTGGAGACAAAGAAAGAATCCAGAACACATGAATTTGTGGAAATGTAGCTCTAAAAGATAACTTAGGCAGAAATGGGGATGCCTCTCAAAGGTCTCTAGTATGTGCATGGCCCTGTGGGCACTTGAGCTTGGTGTAGTCAAACTCCCCCAGCCCCTATTCAGTCATTCAAAATTCTAATAGGAAAAATTCTATTCATTTTAAATCACTGAGTCTGTGGGTACTTGTTATAACTGTATAAGGAATCTCATGCACACTTCTACTTCTTATCATATGTGTGTCTCTGTGTCTATCTATCTATCTATCTATCTATCTATCTATCTATCTATCTATCTCTATCTATGTATTACCTCATATATAATTCAGCAGATGTTAATTTTATATATGCATATATTTATATGGGCATTCAATTGAGGAACTATTTATAACTTTGAAAAGAGCCAAAGGAGTTAAAAATCCTGTCATTTTGGTTTCTCATGTTCAATGACAGAAACTCCACGTGAAGAAACTACTATATGCATCTGCTTAGTGTAAACTCCATCCATCTTCCTGCGCCGTTCAGTCAAAGCTTAGCAACTTGTTATCCTTATTTTTTTGAATCTTTTTTTATTAGATATTTTCTTCATTACATTTCAAATGTTATCCTGAAAGTTCCCTATACCCTCCCCCATCCCCTGCCCTGCTCCCCTAACCACGCACTCCCACATCTTGGCACTGGCGATCCCCTGTACTGGGGCATATAAAGTTTTTATAACCAAGGGGCCTTTCTTCCCAATGATGGTAAATCTATCAAGTAACTGGCTTTCTTTGAGTCTTGGGTTCCCTTTGAGCATTATCATTCCACTTATTATTATAGGCTATATTAAGCTTATCGTATACACCCCCTTAATCTATATTTTGCTAATTTAAATCTTAGATGTAGTAGAAAAAAGAGCAATTCTCAAATTCATCTGGAACCAGGTCACAGAGCTAGCAGAAGGACTGGAGGAGCAGAGGGGGATTGCAACACCACTGGAAGAACAACATAGGCTGGACTGACTACCCAGTTCTCCCAGAGTCTAGACCACCAACCAAGGAGTGTACCTGGAGAGATCCAAGGCTCCAGATACATATGTATAGCAAACGATGGCCTTGCCTGAAGCCCTTGGTTCTGGGTAGGTTGGATGCCCCAGTGTAGGTGGTGGCTGGAGTGGTGCTGAGGGAGAGTGTGGGTGGGTGGGGGAGCACTCTCATGCAGACAAAGGGGAGTGTGGAGGGTGGATGTGGGATGGGGGAGTTGGTGGAGGAGGTAGCTGGGAAGTGGGATGTTATTTGAGATGTAAATGAATGGAGTGATTAATACAAATAAATACATAAATAAATAATGGAAAAAAAAAGAGAATTGGATGTGGAGACAATGCTATAGATGCAAGGGACTCCCCTTTGCTGTCTCTGGTGGTTGGTGTTGTACACTAGACAGAGTCATCATGCAGATGGGCTTCAACCCATGTCTGAGGGGGAATTATTTTGATTACATCCATCAGAGTAATAAGTCTTGCCCACTGTGAGAGGCAGCACTCCATGCCTGGGATCCTGGATCACATAGATGCAGAAAGGTAACTGAGTACCTGCATGGTATTCACTGCTCTCCCTATGACTGTTGATGTGCTGTGAGCAGCTGGTTCAAGCACCCAGGTGCCTGGACTTCCATACCATGATGGAACTTGAACAGGAGCCAGAATAAACCCTTAATGACTCAGTTGTTATCCCCGGAGTGTCTCATAAGCAATAGGAAAATAAACAATAGGAAAATGAGACACACCGAGAGGCTTGAAGCGGGTCTAGGAAGGAAAGGCTTACAGATGCTACTCAGAATAGGAACTGCATTTCTGACAGGCAACTGCCACCATCAGTTATGACCCTCAAGAGGAAAAGCAGGGAGAGATAAGTTTCTCTTGTTTCCTTCTGTCATGGCATCTCTCACTGACGCTTCCTCTTATCTGAGGACTCCTGGAAAGCTGAGAAAGCAGGGGAAGAAAACTCACAGCTGACCTGTGTCCAGCTCAACGAAGACTGTGTCCCTCACAGAATGTGTGCTTCAGGAAATAAAACCTAGGTAGAAGATCAAAACAGATGTCAAAGCAAAAAAAAAAAAAAAAAAAAAAAAAAAAAAAAAAAAAAAAAAAAAAAAAAAAAAAAAAAAAAAAAAAAAAAAAAAAAAAAAAAAAAAAAAAAAAAAAAAAAAAAAAAAAAAAAAAAAAAAAAAAAAAAAAAAAAAAAAAAAAA
>LR750974.1:146563-172336 GCA_902729485.2 Mus minutoides | reverse complement strand
GACTTCCATACGTTGTCTTCTGATCTTCATATTCATGTTGAGGGAAACGTGTGTTTTCTAACACATAATACATATAACATAACATATATAATGTAAATATATGTAAAAATATATTTTTTTTACTAAAAAATTATTTTTTTACTACTAAGTTGGTCATAATGATAACCAATGATTCCAGAGGTCCAGCAGAAATTTGAGGTGCTTTCCTTACATCCCCAGAGAACTGTCACTGTGGAATCAGCATGGCAGCTCCCATGAAACCTGCACCTACAGTGACTCTCTTCATTGAATCTGGCCAGAGCTCACTGGGAATAGCTTTCTCCCTGGGGCACGTGTGTAAGTATCATTGGTCATTTGTGACTGGGTATTGCTGAGGTGGTGAGAACAATTGAGACAAATAAAGCTTACAATAAACAACCTGAGAAGGAAAGCAAGGGAGGGAGTGAACACAGGGAGTTGTAGAAAGTTCCATATGCTCTTGAACATCTAAAAGGATCCACATATGTGCAAGGCAGTGCATATGCTCCTGCGGCTCTAAGGAACTGATTCCCCATCTCTCCCTGAGTTTGGAGTTCTATGCAAACAGAAGGTAGACACCTGAATTAGAATTAGGCAGATTGTTAAAGTGTATAAAATACACTCACATAGCTCTTTGACAAAAATGAAAAATTAATGTGTTGAGGCCTTTCAGATAAAAGCACATGACCTCCAAAATTATGTCTGCAAAGTCCACTGCCAAACAGCAGCAGTTACAAGAAACAGCCCCAGAAGCACCTTGAGATACAGTTGGGAGATGATTCACTGAATTTTGTTATTAAAGGTTGCCAGGTTCCAAGGACACATCCATCAAACAGCATGCAAGACAAAATAATGCCCATATCTAAAGAATGGCTGTGATCAAAAGCAATAGAAATTATCCATGAAAATCAGATAGCATAGTGATAAGAAAAGACGTCATAAGACTTTATTCTTAATTCAATTTGTTCTTGTACAGTTTTACACATGTTCACAAGGTATACTGACTATTCTCACACCCATCCTCTCTTGTGTCTAAAGAACTAAAAGGACATATGGGAATGTCGTCTCACTCAACAGAGAATATTAGTAGCAAGGAAAAGGTTAAGAACCAAACCAAACCAAACCAAACCAAATAGAAGTTGGAGATTTGAACTCCACAACAACTGAAAGAAAATTCCACTGGCAGTGACAATGGTAGATTGAGATTTTGGCTGCATCAGAGAACTTCATGGTAGATTATAGGAGATCATCTCATTTGAAGACCACAGAGGAAAAAAATGTGACAGGAATGAATAGAGGCTCTGACCCCCATGGCAGCAGCTGGTGCTGGCTGAGTTCCTCCCTTCTGCTGTTCCCGCCAGCTGTAGGCTGGAGCACAGGGCTGCTTGCTTAGTTTTTAGTTTGTCCTTTGCCCTTGGAATCATGGGTTGTGGGAATTCCACTGCTTCTAATTCTGCGTTATTGAGATAACCCCACAGTTCTCTTAAACCCTTCCCACATCTTTAGAACATACTGCGTTTGTAAATATTCTGTTTTGAGTGGTCTCAATTGGGTAGCAATTGCACACATTTACTAGAGCACACAGATGCAGACCCCTCACTGTGCTTTTCCCACCCAGAGAAATGAATGAGATGTATTTATAGCATCTTTCCTATAGTTTACAAAAATAGCATTGGAAGACAAAGAGATTAAAAAACATTAGTTAGTCTCTCTCTCTCTCTCTCTCTCTCTCTTTCTACACACACACACACAGACACACACATACAAAATGTAATGATCATTTAAGTTTTTTTTTCATTTAAGTTTTATAGTAGACATCTACTCTTTCAAAGACATATGGCTGTTCACTGATGTGCTTCAGCCAGCCTTAAGAAAGAAGACTGAGAATATTAATAAGGACTAAAGGAAGAAAAATTATATGAATGACCTTCAACAGACAAATAGAGTCTTTTAAGAACAGTGGGGTTTGGCTAATTGACCTTATACTCAATGTTCTGGAAAAGGCCAATATACAAAATAATAGTGTTTTTGAATTAGCTGGTCTTTGAAATGTTTGGGGGGGGTAGGTGTTGACTTTTTAATGTCATGATTATAGAGTTATGATTTCTTAAAATGGAACTGGAATATCCTATTTTTTTCCTAATGGAAGAATAGTCATTATTCTGTCTATGGCTATGTACATCCATCACTAAAATGAATATTCCTAAACAGAGGAAGTTGTTACTATTTTGATCACTTAGGAAAGAATGAGAGAACAGGACGTAGGTAAAGGTGGAGGAAGGGCTGATGATCATTTAGAGAACTTTAGGCTATGGTACGTAGGGGATTAACAGAAGTGGGATGAAGATGTAGGTGGAGCTCTATACCAAATGATGTTCAAGAAGGGTGATGACCTTTGCCTATGAATTGACTATGAGGTTTTAGAAAGCTATATCCTATCATTTCTAAGGCTATACATAAATATATTTTATACAGTATTAGGTCATACCAAATTTTCTGTGAATTAAAATAACAAATTCTTTTGTTATTTTATAACAAAATAACTCTAAACTTTTTTTAAAAGTGAGATTAAAGATTATGAACTGTTGATTGATAGAAAAGATAAAAACCAAATGTGATTGCATGAGAAAGAAAGGCTCTGAGGGGGTGGTAAGGAAAGAAAAAAAAATGCCAACCATCAACCTATTTAGAAAGCAGAGATGAATATTTATTTTGATTAAGATTCATGTGCTTAGCAAACTAACCCCAAATAATTTAGGTGTGGGAGAGTGTGGGCTGTACAAGATTTATTTGATTTGCTAAGTGTGGGAAGAGGATTTGGCAGGGAGATTCTTAAGATAGAGCACAGAAAAGTTTTTAGAGAAATTGTTTTGCTTGTGACGTTGATTTAATTTATAAAAATAGACATGATTTAATGGCAGCTGTCCCTTCATTTGGAGGATTACCTTTTCTCATTGCAAAGGTACCTCAAAGACAGATGTGCATTCTTATGAGTTGGTTTGCCTAAGCAAACAGCTCAAGAAAATGATAATAGGAAAATGGTGTATGTCTTTGGCTGCCTTTGAAAGGCTCTGTTCAGACAAACAAAAAGGACCCACTGAATTATTACGCTGCTGGTCCTAAGATTCGGAGCATCTATACCAGGCTGTAAGATCTGCTTGGCGGTAACAAGGTGCTGAATAGAAACACTAGTTATCTTGTTCTAGAGAAGGGAAATGGTCGTTTACAGAGGAAGTAAAGGTCAAAAAGAAATGTTAATTGTAGGAAGCATGGCTTGTAGTATGATCTTGCTAGATAGTTATATATTTGGCAGTCAAAGGCTTTGTAAGGCTTTCCAGACGCTGATAGTCACAGCATTTGGTAAAAACCACATCTGTTTCCTGCGTCTCCAAGCCTGGGAATCAGAACAATGAAGATTTCTAGAGTTTAGCTTTCCCGGCCAGTTGTTGCTCAATTAGAAGGGAGCATGCTTCTGATGGACTTAAGTTTCTGTGTCAAGCCGCAAAGCAGGTGGGAACTATGCTGTTACCCCGCCAGCCAGCTCTCACATCACCAAAGTTCCCTGCTTGTCTCTGAGCTGTGAAAGGATTTCTCAAGTGAGCAGAACCTCCCTGAGGCCTCTGAGTTACTTTAGAGTGCTTGCAGTTCCCAGAAGTTCCGACTTGTGTTTGGGAGAAGTGCAGTTCTCTAAGTCAGGCACCTCACCAAGGCTGATGGATAGCTGACTTGTTTACCGTAGGGACAATGTGGAAAGTTACATGCAACACAGAACAGCAAAGTCCAGCTGCTGATTGGCTTCTCTATCTCCTTAGTGTATGAACCCTTGTGGGAGACAGGAAGGACATGAACCGACTGTAAAGTAGGTTTCATCAGGAATTATCAGACTGGAAGATGCTCCCCACCCCATGCTAAATATGAACCGCCCTGCAAACCAAGAAGAGACAGTGAGTTACTATTAAACTGTGGATGTTATCAAGAGCACAACCACAGAAACTGCTTGAGTATTCTTTTAAGGCTAAAAAAAACAGATTCCCAGCATTCTTTCATTTCCTACATTTGAATAAAACAGATACGGATGCATTCTGTGATTAAACGTTTGGTAAACTGTGTTTCGGTATAGTTAAATGCATACCAGAGGAAGAAATCCAGGGTCCAAAGTTCTTGTGTGCGAATGAGTGAGAGGACATGTTCTCTAAAGTGTGGACAGTCACCGCAAGGCAGAAGTCTTTAAAATGTGCTCTGGGCATTTTGGAGGAATACCAGAATAGACATTTCTTTACCGGAGTAGAGAGAGGCTGGGGTATGGGCACAATTTGGCGTTGATCTAATATTACCAGGACTCTTGGTAAACCAGAAGTCAGGCTATTCTATTATCTAGCTCAAAAGCCTTCAACAGCTTCCTATATGTATTATCCAGAAGGGGTCACAGAAGTGCTGTCAGCCACAAGGCCCCACGTGATATACCCACGGAATCAGCCAGCACTTCCAGCTCCCACCTCTCTCTGTTACAGCTCTTTTCTTACCCGCATCATAGAGATACCACTGCAATCTTTTCACCCCGCAGTTTCTTTTGTTTGAAAAGCATTTCTTCCACTCCATTTTAGGATTTTTTTTTAATTCCAGTCCCCTTTTAAATACTATTTCTTAAATCACTCTTCTAAAGTTAAATTTCTAACTCTTAAGTTTCATTGGCCCCACTTAAAGCTTTCCATTTTATAAACACCCATTACTCGTGCACTATTCATTGTAGATAACATTTCTCTCCGTTGGAATATAATTTTTGTGATTGAAGTTATTATTATAATTTTTTGTTTGTTTCCTGCTGCGATTCTGGAAACAAGAATAGGCATAGTGTGGAGTAATCAAGCACCTGTCTGGGTGAAGAGATAGCTCAGTAACCAATTGCTGTTCTTGTGGAAGTCACGTGTTCAGTTCCCAGCCTCCACAAGGTAGTTGACAACTCCAGTTCCAGAGGATTTAGTGCTCTCTTCTGGCCTCTGTGTATACCAAACACAAACAACACACACACACACACACACACACACACACACACACACACACACACACACACACACACACGTAGGTCAAACACATATACACATAAAAGAAAAGTAAAATATGAGAATTTGTTAACCATAATTGACATTTATGGCATGACACTTAAATACCAGGTGCTCTTTTAAATACTTTAGAAATACATCTTTCTTTTCACTGTGGCTCCCCTTAATTTCACAGTGTTTGAATAAATTCAAGGTTATATTAGTGTTCAGCTGCAGAACATGATTTAAAATTCTGATTGTCCTGATCTTCTACATCAAACTCTGATCACTCTCATTTCCTTAACTGTTAGAATCATTTACCTCCTTGAAACATATATTTTATTATGATTTGGACAGGGTCATTTAAATATTTCTGTTAAGGTTGATTTTTTAAAAAATGATTTTCATAATTGCATTCCAGAAAATGTATTTAGGGTGTTAATACTTCCAGATGTAATTTAGTGCTTGGTTTAACACAAGAATACACAATCAGACTGAAGCCCTCAGCAGTACTGCAGATAATAGAAAACTAATGAAATTCAAGCCAACAGGTGGACAGAAAATAACCCATCTCAACAGTTACTATATATAACTTCAAGTTTTATTTTTGGCACTGACTTTAGGAACTTTGTTTTATATACAAATTTTTTGTTAAGGACTAAACAACTCGTTTATTTTTGAAGAGCAAAGAAGCACACTTCATTAAATAATGGCCCCTGAAATCAGAAGAAGACCACCCCTCAAATGAGTTGGCAAGACAAATAAATCTTAAGAAGTTATTACAAATATCAGGTCTGTTCATGACATACTATTAGAATATAGATGAAGATATTATAGTGCCCGGCGCATGAGGATTATGCCCAAATAACTTGTCACCAGTAACATAGAATGGGACCCTGGGAGACTATATATGCTCTTTGATAACAGAAGAAGCATCCATTTTTTTAAAAAATATAAAGTTTAATTCTATGTATCCTGTAGTCAGGAAATGCATAAAACTCTAAATTTTTGGCTCACCAGAACGTGTTTTCCTCAAATTGTATTTAGACCGTATTTTATGCATTTGTTAAATTAATTTGTCTTTACAAAGGTCAATGGAATATTTACTTTTCTGCACAGTGCAATAGATTATAAACATTACGGATATGTTTCAGTGAGTATATATTGAATAAAATAAAACCCTAAAATGTTATATTGCCATGACCCGCATGACTTCAGACCTGGAGCCCTGATTAGGGGCAGCATGGGGATGATGAGAAGACAGACATAGATGTGTGCATTGAAATCCTGGGTTTAGGTCTGGGTGCAATGACTCTGATGAAGTGGCACCTGTTACCACCAATGGTACAGAATCCACAATGTTTATTATGTACAGCACAGGGAAAAGATTGGCTATTTTCAATAGTAGGTCTCTCTAGGGGAGCTGTATCAGGCTGTAAATATCCAGGAGGAAGAGAAAGCTACAGTTGTTAGTGTTTTTACCCACTGTTCAATGGCTCATAACCACTTGGAACTTCCACCCAGTAGCAAAGTTTAGCTATCTCCCTGAGCTTTGCCTCTATGACTGATGGCTTTGCTAATTTCCCATGGGACCAAGGTCTTGGAGTCTTGAAATGGCCATGCTTGTGTCAACAAAATGTCTACTCAGGGCATTATGCACACAAGTCCTCCCGCCCTTCCTAAATCATCATCATCATCATCATCATCATCATCATCATCATCATCATTTTCATCATCATCATCAAACTATTAGATGAGAAGTTTGAAAGCATTGCAAAAATTGAACACAAAAAGCCTCAAATTTCTAATCAGGAAATGAGCCAATGAAGAAAACAACAACAACAACAACAACAACAACAACAACAACAAAACAGTTCTTTTTTGTTTGTTTCTTCCGAAGACATACAGTTGGCAAGTAAATATTTTTTTAAATGTTCAACTTCCTTAGTCATCAGGGAAATTAAAATAAAAAGTGACAATGTGTGCTAACGATGACATGGAGAAAGGGGAATTCTATTTACTGTTGTGGAAGTGTAAACTATTGCAACCAAGATTGAAATTATGAGCTCTTCTCAATTAGAAATAGAATTATTATATGACCTAGATGTGCCATTCTTGGAATCTATCTATCTATCTATCTATCTATCTATCTATCTATCTATTGTATTAAGGATTCTATATGCTATGAAGAGATCCTTTCACATCCATGTTCCTTCACAATAACAAAGAAATAGAATCAGTTTGTATGACCCTTAATTAATGAATAGATATTAAGGACATAGACAACAACATACACACATACAACATGGAATTACACTCAGCTATAAAGAAATATAGAATCTGTAGGAAAATGGATAGAGCTGGGGAATATTATATGAAGTGAGGTATTTTATGGTCAAAAAGATACACAGTGCATGTTTTATGTCATGTACGGTCCGGTCCACAGCTTCTAATCTGTATCTTTGTGTAGGTTCAGTGAGTGAGGGTGCAGGCCAGGAAACTAGAAAGAGACTGGTAAAAGAGGAAATAAATAGACTTTCAGGGAGAGGCATGGTATGGGTAAGAACACAGCCATGATAGGAGTAGGAGATACATAAGTTTACAAGTGGGGTCTGGGATAGAAAGGTGGAGGAGAAGAGCAGATCAGGAGAGGATCAGCTCAAAGTAAGTGTGAGTAAAATGCCCACAAGGAAACCCATGACTTTGTATGCTCATTTAAAAATAAAATAAAATAAAATAACCCCTTTCTTCAATAGACAATATACTATGGGAACACCACTAAAGTTATAAACATTCGTAGTCACAATTAAAGTGCTAGATTGGAACAGCTTCTTCCCCTCACCTACCCTCCTCATCAAACAATATTTCCTAGAAACTCTTGTCTCCACTCTTTGCTCAGAAATGGATGACAATGACATGAAAGGATAATGAAAAGGGATTCCTGCTTTCTACCACCACCACCACCACCACCACCACCACTACTATAAAATTAATTAGTTAATTTTACAGTCCAAGCATGGCTTCTCACCACCTGCTCCATATCCCTCTCTCTCCCTTATCTCCACATCCCCATCCTCCTGTCCCTTCTTTCTCCTCAGAGAAGGGAGGACTCCCTTGAATCCATCTGCCTTGGCATATCATGTTGCAGTAGGACTAGGAGCATCTTCTCCTACTATGGCTAGCCAAGGCAGTCCAGTTAGAGGAAAGAGATTCAAAGGCAGGCACCAGAGTTACACAGAGTTCCTGTTGCTAAGAGTCACGCATGAAGATAAAGATGCATAGCTGTTACATATGTGCAGAGGGCCTAGTCTGTCCCATGCATGCTATTTGGTGGTTTGGACTTTGTGAACCCCTATGGACCCAGGTTAGTTGATTCCATAGGTTTCCTTGTGCTGTCCATTACCTCCCTGGCTCTTTCAGCTCTTCCTCCTTCTTCTACAAGATTACCCAAGTACAGCCTAATGATTGGCTGTGGGCCTCTGTATCTGTTTCCATTAGCTGCTGGGCAAAGCATCTCAGATGACAGTTCTTCCTGTCTGCAAATATAGCAGAATATCATTAATTGTGTCAGGGGTGGGCTCTCTCTCATGGCATGAGTCTCAAACTGGGCTAGTCATTGGTTAGCCTTTTCCACAGTTACTGCTCCACCTTTTATCCTGCACTCCTTCTAGGCAGGACAAATTGTGGATTTAAGGTTTTGTGTCTGGGTTAGTGTCCCAGTTCCTCCATTGGAAGTCTCTTCTGGTTAGGAAGATAGTCGTTTCAGGTTCCATATCCCCCATTGCTAGGAGTCTTAGCTGGGGTCATCCTCCTAATTTCCTGGTAGTTTCCATTGTCCTAGATTTCTAGCTCATCTCAGAGACCCCACCCCCAACTCCACTTCTCTCTCTTAGTACTCTCTCCTCCATTCTCCCCTGAATAGATTCCTTTAATGGTAACCATTCTGGGGCACCATGGTTATCTTTTCTCAATTTGATGTGTGTGTCTCCTAGAGGGTGTTTCTTTATAGTGTCTCCTTCTGCGACACTCTATGCACCATTGCTCAGATGTCTGAGCTATGTGTCTAGTAGAAACTCAGACTAGTTTTTGGAAAACCAGATGTAAAATAGAAGAAAATGAAGAAAAGGAGAGGAAAAAAGAGGTAAAGAAAAAAGGATGAAAGCAAAAGGCTTTATAAATTTTGACAGATGAAAAGCTGTCATAGGTAGATGGCTCTGGCATCTACTGGCACATTTGGAGCAGACAGTAACCCTGGGATAGAGTTCTGCTATAGGAATCAGTATTGAAGGGATGGAGGCAGAGTTCTCAGAAGAGAATGAACGACACTCCTAGATTAGTAGGAACTCTCTGGGGCAAGGCGGGAAGAAGGATCATCCTAACAATTTTATATAGTGTGCACGCACTGTCGATGTAACTCATTACATTCAGGATTGCAGCATCTGCAAAAGGGGATCCAGTCCATTGCTTCATTGCTTGGCATATGGGCAGCACTGATTACACCATGTCACATTGCTCTGTTTTCTTTGTTTCTTTCCAGAAATGGAGGCCATGGACTGTCTTCTGGTTTTACTATTCAACCTCCACTTCTCAAATGCCCGCTCCCCTTCCTCTTTTAGCCCTGTTCTCTGACCCTGCACCCATCCGTCTATGCTTTGCATAGACTATTTGTCTTACGCCTGCTTTTCAACTTGTAATCAGCTTGCCTTGTGACTCTCACCCCAAACCCCCATCACATCTTGACTAAGTTCCTGTCTTCTGTATACTTGATGGCGGAGTGCTGGTGAGATTTTAATTCAGGAAACATGGCTTGCAATCTGTGGAGCAACCAGAACAGCTGCCGCTGCTGCTGTTCAGTTTTTCTTGGCAGATGGACATAGAAGGAATTACGAATGGGGAAATTTGCTCAGCCTTGGCTGCTGTGTCCTACAGCAATATTGCATTTGCCAGCTCTCTTCCATAAAATCCAAACATGAGAGCTTTAACACACTCCCTCACCCCAAGCTCATGGCAATAGAGTTCATTTCAAGGCTCTTTACGCAGTAGCCCTTTGACTGGCCATTGACTACAGTGAAAGCCAGATTTGTTTACATTTTGGTAGCTTGAGTTAGACATTAAATAAATACTATTATATTTCTCCAATAAATTTAGATCAATCCTAATATGCATCCACATGTTAATTGATTAAAAATCAGTTTCAATGAGCTGTGGGGGTTATCTAGCATAAAACGTGTTCACTTTAAACTTACAAATTAATGAGATTTGAACAACTAACACCATCTTGATAGCAGAATATTTTTATCACTTCTACAAGTTGAGGCATTCTTCCGTGGTAATCCTTCCACTTCAATCCTGGCCTCTGACACCCACCATGTCTGTTATTACTGGGGTGTGACTTTTTCAACAGTTAAGAAAATATACAGTGTATGGGAAATCTTTATGCTGGCATTCTTTAGCTTGATGATTTTGAATTCATCTGTGCTCTTGTGGGAAATCAGTCTGTCCCCTTTAAACTATGTAATTTAATCATTTGCCAGTTGTTGGATATGTGGGGATGTGGTATAATTTGAAAAGACTTGTCACATTGATTTTCAAGTTACTAGACTTTAGAAACTCTGAGAATTTATTAAGCTGTAGCAGTTCTCATCATTGATGGTTCTTTTCTGTTTCTATAGATTTGTAACTACTTACATGACTTGTAATTCTGTTGTGTATGTCTGGGTTGATAAACAACACAGAAGCACTTCTCATATATTTATTTACAAACTATGTACATTACTTGGTAAGCTTTACTTTCTTTTTTGTATTCTTTTCTTTCTTTTTAAAAAATATTTATTTTATGTGTTTGAGTACACTGTTGCTGTCTTCAGACATACCAGAAGAGGGAATCAGATCTCATTACAGATGGTTGTAAGTCACCATGCGGATACTGGAAATTGAACTCAGGACTTCTGGAAGAGCAGCAGTCGGTGGTGCTCTTAACAACTGAGCCATTTTTCCAACCCTTATTTTCTCTCTTGAGACAGGTCTTACATAGTCCAAATTAGCTTCAAAATCATTAGGTAACTAAGGCCTGAGTTACTTACCCACCTTTCTCCACCCCTAAGAGATGGAATTACAGACCTGTGTCAGCAAACTCAACAATGTGGTAAATTTCCCATTCAAATATTTTATCCGTGTCTATCTTATTGAGTTATTGGAACACATTATAGTCCATAAATAAAAATTATTAGATGTATATTAAGTAAATTTTTTGTATTCCATTGCTTGCCCTTTTCTTTTCCTTTACTTTTGTCAGTGATATTTCTGAAGCTTACAAAATATTTTAATATTCAATGAAATAAATATTAGCACAAATTACTAAAAAAATTAAGGAAAAAACAACAGAAGTAATTATGACATTTTCATTTCCTTAACAGGGTTTTTGAAAGAGAAAGACTATCCTTGTGATTTTTAGTAATATTTTATTTTATCACTAGTGAGTTAGGTATCTTCCCTGACTCAAAGCCACAAACATTTCATTTTGCTATTTCCTAAAAGTGCTAAATATTCACTCAGTTTTCTGCTCAGTCTACATTTAGTTATTTTATTTGCTGACATGATATATAAGGCATGATGTCTCCTGAGAATTTTCCAGAAGTGTTAATCAAACACACCTGTTTTTAGTTATCAAATAAGAAGATCATTTTCTGTTCTTTACATGTAAATGTACCCAGGGACGTTGTCTAAATGGTTTCTGGATACAGTTACTAAAGGAATGAATAAGAGCGTATGCTTTATGTGACCACCTGTGGGTTGTATACTTTAATTTGGAAACTGTCATCACCACAAACATCCTTTAGCTTTGTTTTGATTACCTCTGTCTGAAGTTGACACCTTAAGACTTTTGGAAATTTATTTATTTATTTATTTATTTATTTATTGCATCTGTTGTACCCCTTTAACTTTGGCTCACCACCATTTAAAGCAGATAGGTTCTATGCGAGCCACACCCATTCTTGAGCCCTGTAGAATGAGGATAAGACTCATAACTGTACATGCAGATTTAGTTCTCTTCTTTTAATGCTAACTTGTGTGACAGACCTGGAGGAGTTCATTTGAGTTCTTCTTCTGTTGTAAAGACGTAATATACACACTAAATCTATTTTAATTCTCCCTTATGCAGCCTCACAGTAAGATTTCACACATGCAAATGAGTTTGTTAAGGGGAAAAAAGCTTGTAAAAAAAATCTGTTAGTTTAATTTAAGCAGTATTCGGATGAGAGGACCAATTTTACGTTTTAATGCCAAATTAATCAAATAACTACCCCAGTCTTATGCTAAATTCAGTTTTAATCAGAATATGGGATTTAAATATTTTTTAGACTGTATAATGAGCAGTGATATGGCCACAGTAGTTAAGTGTTCAGTCTTACCCCTGTAGCGTTCAGTGGAAGGAGAGTTAGACACACAGAAACATTTTAGTATTATCTTATAAAGAGAGCTTACATGAGTTTGGGGAGTATCCAATACAAATTATTAAATATGAACATAGGTTATTTATAGCCAGAAATGTGGGCAATTTTCAAAACTACATATAAAACGTATTTACCTGAAAGCATACAGTTTGAATATTGAATTTATACCCAATACAATGAATATGGTTAATTCTGTGTACTAAAAATTTAGATATTAGGTAACAACAATGTGTGTATATAAGGAATGCCGCTGTCTTGGTGAGTTTCCTTTTGTTTCTTTTCTGCTTTTATAGTTAAATGTTGCTACAGAGCCCAGAAATATCTTTTCCTCATTTTATGGTTTGTGAATTTCTTTGTTAACTGGCAAGCTCATTTCTGGTGGCTAGAGAGAATGGTCTTATTAACTCTATCCACCCTCTCAATTTGAGGTACATAAATCAGAAAGGGACAGTATCTGGTCATGGTATTTTTTTATTTTATTTTTATGTTATGACAGTTGCCGTTCATTAAACATCTAGGACCTTGATTTTAACTTTGCAACACATGTAATTTGAGTTTTTTTTTTTCTCTCTCTCTCTTTATTACCACCTATGCAAGGATTGCTTGCTATTACTGGTATATTAGGATTTGATGGTAGATGTCCTTTTGTGGTGACTTCTTTAGGCAATATCATCTCACATCACAGGAAGAGAAGTCCACTCACAGTGATAAGATGATAATGATATTTTTAAAGCATAGGCAAAGTGAAGATTTAAACTCATGGGGAACCATCCTCCCATGTATTGGTGCTCGGCTTTATATTAGTTACTGCTTTGTTCTTTTCTCTGCTTTTAAGAACTTGAACAATGCCTCTCACACTATCCTTTTTTTCTGGTCTAAGTATGTCTTACATCAGACTAGAATGATAGTATTAATATAAAATCATTCTTCTTCCCTTTAAATCGAGACTTTATTTTTAATGAAGGATAATTGCTAATTACTAGCATTGTCCTGTGTAGATCCATACACACTAAGTTAAAATAGCTCCAGATGTGTGTATGTGTGTGTGTTTGTGTAGCCCCCTCCCTCAGCCGCTTCAGGCTGAGAGTGGACCTGCTGCCTCTGAAGGCAGGCCACATAGGGCTTAGCTTTGCAGCTAGGCTGGCTTCCTTTGTTGTGCTAAATGCATCTGTGTTTCTCCAGGATCCTGGTACCTGTCTGCCATGCCTCACCCACATCCTGCTTCCTGCTGAGACAGCCTTGGGACAATACACAGTGCCAGGGGACTTCAAGCTGCATCCAGGCAGAACCCAGGCACCTGCACAGAACTGACTGTGGGCAAGGCCTACCCTCTTATAACCCAAAAAATTTTCTAAGTAAAGTGAGAGATGCTTTGATCCAGGAATCGACTTAGTGTCTTCATTTCTCTCCCACCTAGTCTTCTTACAGACCCAATTCGCTTTCTGGGGAACCCATTCCATTTTGTGGGTATGCTAATATGGAAAATTAAACCTTACAAAGTAGGTGTGTCATAATGTAGTAATAATTAATTTAATGAGTGTTAGTAGTAATTGCAAGTATACATAGACCAACTTCTGGAACATATAGTTATAAGATGGAATAATATTAGGTCCAAATGCAAAGATAGATTCTGATATAATTAGGGTAAGAAATTTAAACTATTTCAGTCTTATTGCTGGAAAGACCATCAACTCAAAAGCTCAACAGAGAAATCATAGAGTTAAACTACACCATAGACCAAAAGATCCAAAAAACCCTGATGTTTACAGACCATTTCTTTCATATGTGAAAATTATACATTGTTCTCATGCCACTTGAAGCATTCTCTATGCTTGTATTTTGTGCCACAAAACAAATATCAACAAATTAAGAGAGTGACATCCCTTCTTTAATCTTACTGGCCACAAGAATATGAAGCTACAAATTAGCAAAAATGTTAAAAATTGAGTAAGTACCCTGGAATTCAAGGACATGCCCTAGAAAGGCATAAGTATTACTGAAAAAAAATTAAAAAGGAATGTGTTTTCAATTTTTTTGATGCAAATAATAAAGGGCACACTACATAGTCAATGCGTTGGGATAAAATAGAAACACTAATAAGAAAGTTTGTTGTAATAGAAGTCTACACAGAACATAAGAATATAAAAATCAAAAGAAACTTACTAGCAGAAAAGAAATATAAAAGTTCATGGGTCACCAATAAGGTATGGTTGGTAAAGCACTTGTTGTACATGCATGAGTACCCAAGTTCAAACTCAGGCATATATATATATATATATATATATATATATATATATATATAAATGTTAATCATGGTAGTGAATTCTGTGATGCACCTCTTCACACCCCTGCCCCAAATGTACACACATGAGCATGAACCCAAACATATACAAGGATAAAAGAAGAAACAAAACAAAACAAAAGCATAATGCTACAAACATTTAAAGTTTGAAGAAACTAAGCATTGGCTTTTAATAATATAAAAATCTCCAAGTTTCTGTTTCATCTAATGAAGAAGAGAAGAGACCTCAATTAGTAAAATCAGACATCAAAGTAACATTGCAGATGGCACCACAGAAACACAAAAGATCCTCCAGTCCCTTCTCCAACTCCTCCATCAGGCACCCCCTTGTGCTCAGTCCAATGGTTGGCTGTAAGCTTCTGCCTCTGTATTTGTCAGGCTCTGGCAGAAGCTCTCAGGAGACAGCTATACCAGGCTTCCATGAGCAAGCACCTCCAGGCATCCACCAATGTCTGGGTTTGGTGGCTGTATATGGGATGGATCCCCAGGTGGGGCAGTCTCTGGATGTCCTTTCCTTCAGTGTCTGCTCCACATTTTGTCTCTGTATTTCCTCCCTTGAGTATTTTGTTCCCCCTTTTAAGAAGCACTGAAGCATCCACACTTTGTTCTTCCTTCTTCTTGGGCTTCATATGGTCTGTGAATTGAATCTTGGGTATTCCGAAATTTGGGGCTAATATTCACTTATAAGGAGCTGAGGGGGTTTGTAGCCACATTGAGGGAGCAACAGGGTCAACAGGCCAGACCCCCAGAGTTCCCGAGACTGGCCCACCAACCAAAGAATACACATGGAGAGACCCATGGTGCTAGCCACATATGTGGCAGAGAATGACCTTGTTGGACATCAGTGGCGTGGACAGGCTCTTGGGCCTCAGGGTGTTTGATGCCCCACTGTAGGGGAATGCCAGGGCAGGAAGGCAGGAGTGGGTAGGAGGGTGGGGGAGCACCTCTCATAGAGGCAATGAGAGGGAGAATGGGATAAGAGGTTTTGGAAGGGAAGACCTGGAAAGGGAAAAACGTTTGAAATGTAAAGAAAATAGTCAATCAAGAAAAAAAAAAAAAAAAAAGAGACACAAAAGTTCACTAGAGCTTGTCATGAACAGCAGTGGAACACATCCAAGACCTATATATTTATATCATATGAAACAGAAAAATCCAGGCACAAGTCATTGAAAATATAACAGTAATAGATAACAAAACTGAAAAACACAAAGTTTCTTAGTATAAAACAGTTGAGGATCAAATGGCTTTCTTAAATACCATAGCACACCACCAATTATCTCACCTTATCCCAACAGATTCAATAGGAAAATCTTTCTTAATTTATTTTTATTGGGAATTTCATTTACATTTCAAATGTTATCCTGTTTCCCAGTTTCCTCTCTGGAAACCCCTTATCCCATCCCCCCTGCCCCTGCTTCTATGAGGGTGCTGCCACTCTCAGCTTTTGGCCCTGGCATTCACCTACACTGGGGCATTGAGCCTTTACAGGACCAAGGGCTTCTCCTCCCATTGGTTGGTAATTAAATCCGTGGGAACTCTGAGGAGTCTTTGTACAAGGCTAGTACTACCCAGACACCAATACCTGACGGCTATAGAATGAAAAGAAAATTGTCAGCATTTTCAATGAAAATAGATTAAAAAAACAAAACAGCTGGGTGTGGTGGCACACTCCTTTAATCCCAGCACTCAGGAGGCAGAAGCAGGCAAATTTCTGAGTTCGAGGGCAGCCTGGTCTACAAAGTGAGTTCCAGGACAGCCAGGGCTATACAGAGAAACCCTGTCTGGAAAAACCAAGATAAATAAATAAATATAAACAAAACAAAAACAAAAACAAAAACCTCATTATATTAGGAAGCTGAGTTGAACAGATTGCTGGAAGAACAATGCAAATGATCACATGGAATTGAAACTCACACAGTTGAACACACACAAATGTCTGCATGTAATGTATCAGATCACCACATAGGACAACCACCTTGTGATTGTTTCAACAGATGTGGAGAAAGCATTTGATAAAGCTCAGCACCCATTTAGGATAAAACCACTCAACAAATTAAGCCTGGGCAGAACATGCTTCACATAGTAATGCTATAGATGAGAAACCCACAACAGCCCGAATGAAAGGGCGAAGCAGACATTTTCCTCCATCCTAATACCGTCAGTCCTCCAGTGAGAAAACAGAAGGGACAAGACACCTAATTAGGAGGGAAGGGCAGCGTTGCTCCTGCATGTGTCATTATTTTAAACATTAAAAAAAAAATCAAAATACATCACTCTAAACTGGTTTTAAATAATATATAGATTTAGTAAAGTTCTATAATACTACATGGCATTTTTATAACTCAAGTGAGTTCATTGAGAAGTTAATCAAGGACACAGTCTCACTCTTAAAAATTACCTGAAATAAATTTAACTAATGAAGCCAATAATACTTTAAGTAATGCTAAAAGAATAAAATTTAAGAATTCTTGCTGGGCAAGGTTAGTGACCCACGACTTCTGTCTTGGGGGAAGTAGGCTGATCTATGTGATTTAGAGACCAACCTAGACTACACAGTAAGTTCCAGGACAGTGTTTTATAAAATGATAAGGGAGAGAAGGAATGTGTTTGTTGGAGGTGTGGGGGGAGGGGGGCCTCCACAGGCCCCTGCTGAGGCATCCTTTCCCCCTGAGGAACATGAAGGTATGGTATAGTATAGAATAGAGTTTATTCTGGGCATATGGTTGGGAGTTGAGAGGGTAGTAGAGACAACAAAGGGCAGAAAGGAGAGAAGGGGGAAGGGAAGGGAAGGGAAGGAAGGGAAGGGAAGGGAAGGGAAGGGAAGGGAAGGGAAGGGAAGGGAAGGGAAGGGAAGGGAAGGGAAGGGAAGGGAAGGGAAGGGAAGGGAAGGGAAGAGAAGAGAAGAGAAGAGAAGAGAAGAGAAGAGAAGAGAAGAGAAGAGAAGAGAAGAGAAGAGAAGAGAAGAGAAGAGAAGAAGAGTAGAGGCTGGCCAGGAGCTTGTGGAGAGAGCTGGGGAGTGAAATGGGTAGAGAGGAGGGAAGGGACTAGAGGATGGAGCTGGGCTAAGAAGGCAAGAACAAGAGAGAGAGAGTAAAGGGCAAGCAGCCCCTTTTATAGTGAGTCAGGCATATCTGGCTGTGACCAGGTAACTGTGGGGCGGAGCTTAGACAAAATGCTAACAGATGGGATTATGTAGAGTGGCCCTATCTCAAAAATAAAAATGAAACAAACAAAAACATTTCTAAATATAAAAGCACTAAGCAGCAAGAGCTTCTGTACACACGAAGCCAAGATGGATGGCAACAAATTCACATAGGGACTTTAACAATTGCAATTACCTATTTAAAAAAATCCTTATGTAGTCCATGGACTGATGTTGACAGACAGTTCAGCACATACATAAAGTCCTGAAACAAACTGTTTGATGGTCAGTAACTAAAACCCAATACAGTTTTATGGAATCTTTTGTTTTGATCAAGGAAATTTGTGTGGGCATGAGATTATTGACAGTCTGAATCTTAGTTTATTAATTTGGTCCTCAAATTATGATTGCTTTGGCAGATTAAGGCAGCAGCCTGAAACATGCCCTTGTCCGTGTTTATGACTTTCCACTTATCACTGCCTATGTAACATTCCCTCGTTTATTTACTATATGTCGTTCTTAGTTTCTTGATCTACATATGAGAACAAGTATGTGCCAAGTCACTGTGAGAACTTTTAAATGATATGCACAGGCATGGATGGTGACGATGATGGGGGGAAGATCACTATGTTTATTGTTATTCCATTTGTTCATCAGAAAAATCATAGGATTTCATAAGTAAAAGAGATAAATTAGAAAAAAATACCCAACATTTTACGAATAAGAACAATAGAATTCTCTTCAGTGTGCTTTTTTATTTTTTCAAAGTCCTTCTAATATACAAACTTTTCCAGTCCCCTTGGTGGTGGAGCATAAAAACACTGTAAGTATATTGATCGCGAGGTTAAAATGCCTCTATCTTTGTAAATTTTGTATACTCTTAATTCTGTTGGGACATTTTTGTATTACTAAGTGCTTAATTAACTGCTTGAGTATCTGCATTTTTCACATATGCATACCCCACCCACACACACCCATGCGCACACACACAGACCTCCCACTGTCTAACAGCAGCTAAGATATGTTTAAAAATAATTGCACTTAGAAACTCAAGGGTCTGTTTAACTCTTCATTATTGGAAAAACCTGGTATTAGGTAGAGTGTAGGACAATGAACCAATCTGCATGGACACACTCTAGGGAAGGAGAAAGGCTTGCAGAATGTATCAGTGCAAATCCTCCCAGCGTCTATACTCATCTTCCTTCTGATTTTAGATTTTCTTTGATAGAAGTAACTGACATTTTTAAAAAAATGATATTAAACAGAGGTAACAAATTCTGTAGTATCATTAAAATAAGAATTAAAGTCACAAAAGACTCAGTTCAATATTCACATACTTTGCAATCAGATAGATCTGATAGTGCCATCTGTGGACACAATTGTCAAATGTGCTACTGAGAAAAAAAGAACACTCACAATCTTTTTGAACAAGAATAATCCTCAGGTAAAACTCTATTAATCCTCAACAGATAGGTGTATTCCCGGGATGTCTGTCATGGCCAAACATGAGTTTAATCTGCAATGAGTGATTTGAACTGACAGATTCTTTCACTATATGATCTTTTCCACATATCTTGAAGTAATGGCTGCCTTTATTTCTTACTCCATCATTCCGGAGTAGCACACAACTTGCTATGAAATGGCAGTTGAGAAATGCAGGAGCTCAATCATTTCTGTATTGAACATGTTTTCTATAGAAATGGGTTTTGGAGAATGAGCTATTACACTCTATGCCAGTTACAGCACAGAAACATTACCTTCCATTATCAAATGGCAGAGTGCCATGCATTATATCCTATAAAGAAAAAAGTGATGGAAGGGTTTTCATGTCTCTTGGCAATATGCATAGATATTTGTTTAATCATTTGAAATTAGAAATTGTGGTTTGTCATTTCAGAGTAGTATCTTCTCGTTTCTAATTGTTTAAACCATTATTTAAAATTTTCAATACATGCATATATAGATTAAAAATGCACAAAGGTTTGATGCAAAGGAAAGTGGAAGGCAGTGTTGGAGAGATGGCTCAGTCATTAAGACTGAGTTCTGTTCTTGCAGATGACCTGAGCTCAGTTTTCATCATCTACCTTGACTGATTCAAAACCACCTAAATATAATATATTTATATGTGTATAATTAAAAAAGTAAAAATAAATCCAGAATGTGTGAGGGAAACTAAAAAAAAAAATCAATTCAGTCATTATAGAGCCATAGTCATTTCATGTATAAAGTTTTGTATATTGGTAGAATTATTGTCAGCATCAAAAAGACAAATCATAACTGTTTGGCTATATAATACTCAAAATAAATTGAAATAGTTGATCTTCATTGGAAATTTGGTGGGATTTAGGTTAACACTAAACACATAGCTCTGGATATTAAAATATTTTTAGGAGGAAATTTTAATTCTATAAAGAAGACCTACCCTGAATATGGTTGGCATTTGCCCATGGGCTGTTGTCCTGGGCAGGCTAATAATAAGAAACTGAGCTAAACACTCTCTTTGCTTTCTGACCATGGATGTGTCTGCCCAGTTTCTTCCAGTTCTGGCTGCTACAGATGGAAGCACTTTCATTCCTGTACTCTTCTGAATGGATGGACTCATTTGTTATCATGAGAACCACAGTGAACTCTTTATCTTCAAGCTGCTTATGTAAAGCATTAAACATCATATATACATACTTACTTTTACTTATACATAGAGTCATTGAGGTTAGGAAATGACAATGGATTTGACAAAGGAAAACAGAACTTGTTCACTTGTTTGTAAGCTTTTTCTTTGACATCCTATGCCATCAACACTAACCAAGCAACCACCCAGTAGGGAGGACAGAAACTCCCAGATAGGAAAATCTTATGGGTAGATGTGATTTGTTTTTTTGATGTATCCTGCCTGAAACAATGGAAAAATCTACTATTAGAAACTAGCCTAAGCCAACAAGAAGTCATTGCAAATTAGAAAAGTATCAACTTCCCATCTTGTATAGGCCAGAAAAGGCATATAATTCCTGTCTCCTTTCACCATTTTATTTTTCTAAATGCTGAAGCAATCTGAGCACAATCAGCAAAGTATGAGATGAAAGCAGCAACTGGAACAAAGGTGGCTTGCTGGTCCAGGAATTGTCATAGTAAGAGATGAGGGATGCCAGAGCAGAATGTGGAGACAAGAGCATCTCTGGTTCCTGAATCCAGAAACGGGCTTCATTTGAGTCATGATTCCAAAATGAGTAATTTAAAACCTCCTATCATCTGGGATCTTGATGTGAGGTTATTTTTCCTTTTGAGACAATGAATTACAACGTTATCCCTTCATTTTTCTCCCTTCAAACCCTCCCTTCACACACCTTCACACTTGTCTTCGAATTAATGACATCTTTTCACTAATTGTTATTGCATGAATATATGTATATACATATATACTCCTAAATATCAACTGTTCAGTCCATATATATGTGTCTGTTCAGGGAAGACTGTTGGTATGTTTTCCCTAGGGAAGAATACTTCGGCTTCCAGCTTTTCTCATGTCTTTGCTTAGGGTTAAGACCTTTGGGCTCTTTTCCTTTTTTTCTGCTCACATTGCCACGTCCATTGTTGTCATCCTTGTTTAGTTCACATTTGGACAGCTGTGTTGCTGAGACTTTATAATGGATGTAGTTTGTAATGCCACTAATGGACACAATCTCACAGCAAACTTCCTGATACTCTGATTCTCACAATCTTTCCATACTTCTTCTACAATATTTTCCCAAGCCTTAGGTGTGGGAGTATTTTTTTGTAGATGTATCCACTAAAGCTGGGTGTCTTGACTCTGCATTTTAATTGGTTTTGGTGTTTTCTATAGTGGTCTTTTTCTATTACAAAGAGAAGGTGGTTACATGCTGAGGGGTGAAGACTACACTTGTCTATGGGTATAAGGACAAATGTTTATACATTGTTCTTAGGTATTATGCTAATTTAGTAAATTAGAGGTTGTAGATTCTGCTCCAAAAACCATGATTTTTGCTATCACTGAATAGTTAGCAAAGTTTCCAATTCAAGGCATGCTTTCTCTCATGGTGAGTAGGTCTTCAGTCCAATTAGAGAATTGTTGCTTATTGCTAAGGTGTCTGTGCCTTTACTGTACCTTTAGGGTTATTGCGCTGTGATGGTCATTAATATGTTTCATAGGCATCATGGCTGGGTAGGACTGTTTGATGCTTCCCTCTTTTGTAACTTTGCATGAACGCTAATTCTCTTGAAGGCAGTATTCAGAACAGTTCACATTAATGGACCCAGGTTCTGAAGTGCATCTGGTCTTCAGCAATGGGGATTTACAATCGCCCCTGCAGTTGGTTACCAAGGGCAATAGAAATAGGATGTTTGTTTCTCTTGGACAGCCCTGGCCAACAACTCAAAAGAGAGCTCTCATGTTCTGTGTTGGAATTTCTGTTAGGTGACCTTTGGCTCTTTCTGGGGAGCAATCATCCCCAATGAGAAAAGAAATATGAGTTTTTATGTGATTTGGGTTTACTGTAGTAAATTACATTGTTACACAGGAAAATCATCTTTCTTAAAATGCTTGTGGATTCTATGGCTTAGTATACTATGAGTTTGTCTCTGATAAGAGGAGCATATGTGAGCTACAGAGAAGCATCAGAAGTTGAGAGCACATGTTGGTCTTATAGAGGACCTAGGTTCAATTTCTAACCTCCCATTGTGACTCACAATTCTTAACTCAGGCTTCAGGGGATCTAACATGCCCTTCTGGCATCTGTAGGCACTGGATGCACAAGATAAACATATACACATGCCGGTAAAACATCCACACACATAAAATAAAAAGAAACAAATATTTTAAAAGTGGAATTCATGGAAAGTGAAGGAGTGGAGGTGTGTGTGAGAGCTAGGGCAAGCCGATAGAGAAGTAGTCGTCTTTCTTCTTCCATATCCTTTATTTAGGCTGCCCACAAAATGTGTGGTTTAGGTTAAAGATGTATCTTGCCACCTCAATAGATCTGGATTAATAGTGGGTCTTTCTACTTCAAATAATTTGATCAAAAAAGTCCCTCACAGCTATGCCCAGCCATTTGGATTTTAGCTAATTACAGATGAAGTCAAGTTAACAACCAAGAATAGCCATCACAAAAGGGGAATAGCCAGATGCAGGCGATATAAAAAGGGGAATGGGAAAAATGGGAGGTGGCAGAAGGTCCATGTAAAATTGACAAATAACATCAAGGTTGCTTGATAAAGTTTCAAGAAATTATCTATTTTATCATTATTTAGAATTACATTTAATACACATGCATCTCCTACATTAAGCAAAGTTGTACCACATGGAATGGCAATGTTCTTCACAAGTGCTACACACAGCCTACAAAAGCACCAGTTCCAGCCATGAGAATGCTCCATTCAAGTTGTCTCACAGGATAGTCTAAGTGACTCCCCAAACAAAATATATCATTGCTGTTGTTCTCCATTGCCTCTCACAGGTTTAACGTAAGTCCTGTTGAGAACTACAGAACACTCTTAGAATTTAGAAATAGAATGAGTTTAGCTAGATATAACATGAAAGTCACCCTCTTGCAGTCCAGCTTCCATTGTATTGGAGAGTATGACGGTGAGGGAGGAGAGCAACCAACAGTTCCACCCAGCTGTGACACCCATGAGCCAAAACATTGGCCAGCATGACAATATATCCCTGAGGGTAAAATAGTGGCATTCACAGCTTGGTGCTAATCAAAAGTTGTTGCAACTCACAACTAAGATTGTAGTCTACCTAGCTGTCATAAGCTTGGCCCCAAATGGAATACTTCCCAGTCTTCTTCTCTGCCTGAACTGCAGAGCCTGACCCCAATCTCCTACCTGAGGAATGTCACATAATCCTAGGTGAAATTACAGATTTCATTTCCTAGATTGACTCTCCATGCAAATGAGATATCCCCAGACCCTTAAACCTCAGCAAATGAAACTTCATCCTAAGAACCCCTTCCTACTCTCCAGAGTTCCTATAGATAGGCCTTGATCCACCCTGATGAGCACAAAGCTATTTGGTTGACTCTTGTCTAAGAGAGCTACTATCTAAAGGAACTGTAACCCTGATCCACCCCCAGCACTGAGTGAAAGATGAAATCCTGCTGACCCATCCATTCCAGACTTTGCTTCATCCTCTTTTGCCTGGTGTGGAAGGAAAGATGTGGACCTTGCCTTGGCTCCATCCTTTCCCACTTGGTGTGCAGCAGACCCTGAACATACAAAGGGAAGAAGTGAAAAACAGAACTAGCCAACTATTCAGGTCATAGATCTTAGAATAAAACCCACCACTGCTACTTTACATGACAAAAAAAAATCCTAAAATTATAAAGCCTATCCTTATATCTGCAGGTAAGTGTGACTTTCAGACCTAATCAAAGAAGATTCTCTCGGTAGCAAATGAAAACCATTACAGAAAATCACAAATTGATACAATGCAAAGATGAACAAATCATGGGAATCCCAGCTCC
Source organism: Mus minutoides (assembly GCA_902729485.2). Taxonomy (NCBI): domain Eukaryota; kingdom Metazoa; phylum Chordata; class Mammalia; order Rodentia; family Muridae; genus Mus; species Mus minutoides. Next base: position 147,902 of record LR750974.1, on the reverse strand, counting down.
AGTTGATACATCCTCGACTAATTCCTGCATCCCAGGCTCAGAGGACATTACTGAAGAGGGGTGGAAATACTATAATAGCCAGAGTGCAACGAAGCCAGCTGTGACACTATGCCTCCAAGAAAAGGCTGTCCAAATAAGACAAGGGCAATGACAGTATCAATAGACATGCTAACATAGATGTGAGAACATCTTATAGAATCTCACCCCTAGACAGAGAATTACAGAATGACAATTGAGAGAGAGAGAGAATTAGCCTCTCTCAGGGATGTACCCATGAATTGTATAATTGTATATTAAAGGTAACTGGCTAGTCATCTCTGTAATTATAAACACAAAATGAACAAAAACAGATTCATCAGGTTGTATTTCACATACACACACACACACACACACACACATGCACGCACTCACGTATGCAAGCACATTCACGTGCACACACACATACAGTAATAAAGAAAAGGCAGACATCAATTGAGGGGGATATGGAGAAGCACAGAAGGATTTGGAGTGAGGAAAAGGAAGAGAAGAATTATATAAATTATATATTTTAAATAACATACATAAAATTTAAAACAGTAAAAATAGCTGCTGTTAATAGATTTCATTCACAGTAGGAGATTGCCACAGGAACAACTGACATTTCCCAAGGAAATTGTGAAAAATACCTAGAAGTTCCGAATGTTCCTCAGTATGTTGGGAATTCACCTGATTTATACAATTTAGATGCTTATGGAAATGAACTCAGAAGATTTGTGGATTAGGAGAAAGACAAACTAAATGTATTTTCTTCTAGAAATCCTACTTTAAATTGATTTTCCAGTTGGAATCTCTGCCTAAAGTAATTGCCGAGAGCTTAATGTGTCTTCCTTTTGGAAGGTTGGCAAGAAAGGTCTATATATAGTGTAACTAGGAAGGATAAAATTGTATATTTATGAGAGAGGTCTTGAAACCTGTTAGCCGTATATACTGTCATGTGTAATTAAAGTAATAATTAAAACAGCTTGTCTCTACTCGTTAGGAAGATTCATCTAACATGTGTGTAGCTCATATTAGCAATGAACATTTTCGCTTCTGACAGTTCTCCACAGATTAGACATAACCTGCAGACTTGAGCTGTATATCAGTGCTTCAAAATGCTATGAAAATTATTTTTCATCACTGCACTGGTGAGGCATGAAAAGAAGAATATAGAATTTGGGCCATTCTTTAACAGCAGAAGATACTAACTCACTGAGATCCAAGCTATGCATGAATGTCCTTTATTTAACTTTCCTATGTATTTGAATTATAGTTTAGAGTGTGTGTGTGTGTGTGTGTGTGTGTGTGTGTGTGTGTGTGT
>LR750974.1:130000-145795 GCA_902729485.2 Mus minutoides | reverse complement strand
ATTGAAATTTACTTTGTACAAATGCTTTTAATTATCCTTTCCTTAGAAGTGTTTCCTTGACAGATTTAGTTCTTCTGGCATTAAACCTGTAGCCTTGGAGTCTTGGCAAATGGTTATTGGAAGAATAAAAGTGTTTTCCCCGTGCCTCTTTTTCCCACCCCAAAAGTGTAAGCAGTCAAGAGAAATTATATTTGTAAATAGATGTATGGAAAACATGCAAATACCATGTCACTGATAGGTGCTACTGGGAATATTATGAAAATATGAGAACTTTGGTACTATTTTATTTTATTTCTATTTATTATGGTTCTGGGGTTCAACTCAGGGTCTTATGCATGATGAACAAGTACTGGAACACTGAAATTTTCTATAGGTTAAAATTATTTTGAATATATATATTTTTTGCCATTTATTTATTTATTTATTTATTTATTTATTACATTCCAGATTTTATTACCCCCCATCTCACTGGTCCAACCTTTGATTATTCCACATCCCATACCTATTCCTACCCCCTGTCTCTATGAGGATGTCACCACCACCCACCAACCACCACCCACCCAACCAGTCCTTGAAACTCCCTGGGGCCTCCAGTCTCTTGAGGAACAAGTGCATCTTCTCTGACTGAACCCAGACCTGGCAGTCCTCTGCTGTATATGTGTTGGGGGCGTCATATCAGCTGGTGTATGCTACCTGTTTGGTGGTTCAGTGTTTGAGAGATCTCAGGGGTCCAGGTTAATTGAGACTGCTGGTCTTCCTACAGGGTGGCCCTCCTCCTCAGCTTCTTCCAGCCTTTCCCTAATTCAACCACAGGGGTCAGCATCTTCTATCCATTGGTTGGGTGCAAATATCTGCATCTGACTCTTTCAGATGCTTGTATCTTTCAGAGGGCGGTTATAATAGGTCCCTTTCTGTGAGTGCTCCATAGCCTCAGTAATAATGACAGGCCTTGGGACCTCCTCTTGAACTGGATCCCACTTTGGGCCTGTCGCTAGACCTTCTTTTCCTCAGTCTCCTCTCCAATTCCATCCCTTCTTAAATTCTTTATATATTTTAGATATTAGCCCTCTATTGGATGTGGAGTTAATGAAGATTTTTTTCCCAATCTGTAGGTTGTCAATTCGTCTTATTGACTATATCATTTGCTTTACTGAAGCTTTCCAGTTTCATGATATCCCATTTATCAATTCTTGATCTTAGAGCATGGGCCATTGGAATTCTGTTTAGGAAATTTCCCCCTGTGCAAATGAGTTCAAGGCTCTTTACCATTTTTTCTTCTATTAGATTCAGTATATCTGGTTTTATGTGGAGTTCCTTGATCCACTTGGACTTGAACTTTGTGCAAGGTGACAAATATGGGTCTATTTTCATTTTTCTACATACAGACAGCCAGTTAGACCAGAACCATTTATTGGAGATTCTTTCTTTCTTCCATTGTATATTTTTGGCGTCTTGGTCAAAGATCAAGTGTGTGTAAGTGTATGGTTTTATTTCTAGGTCTTCAATCTATTCTATTGATGAACGTGTCTGTCTCTGTACCAATGCCATGCAGATTTTTTTTTTTTAATCACTATTGCTCTGTAGTCAGGAGTGGTGATTTTGCCAGCTGTTCTTTGATCATTAAGAATTGCTTTTACTATTCGGTGTTTTTTGCCTTTCCAGAAGAATTTGAGAATTGCTCTTTGAAGAATTGTGTTGGGATTTTGATGGGGATTGCATTGAATCTGTAGATTGCCTTTGGTTGGATGGCCATTTTTACTGTATTAATTCTGCCAGCCTATAAGCATTGGAGATCTCTCCATTTTCTGAGATCTTCTTCAATTTCTTTCTTTAGAAACATGAAGTTATTGTCACACAGGTCTTTCACTTGTTTGGTTAGAGTTACCCCATGATATTTTATATTATTTGTGGCTATTGTGAAGGGAATTATTTCTGTAATTTTTTTCTCAGTATGTTTATTATTTGTTTAAAGAAAGGCTACTCATTTATTTGTGTGGGCCTGGTTACCAGACTTTTTCCATGGAGACCTCTATCCAGAATGGGTAGGAAGGCCCCAGAGAGGGAAGTGAGTGCAGGCAGGGAGACAAAGCCTCTGGCAGGCCTTCCAGGTTGCTCTGTAACTCCAAACCTCACAGAACTGAGTCAGGTCAGCCTGGGTCTGCTAAAAGCCAACAATCCAGTGAGGAATGCATTGGAACTTGGTGCAGCTCTTCAGGAGAGAAGATGTCTTCCCAAGTGTTACAGTTCTTGAAACAAAAGGGTCAGACAAAGGAATAGTTATCGCATCCCTTTAATTCCCTGCATGGCTCTCCCTATATACAGTTCTGGTGGTGATTTAGGGTTTGACAGCAAGCCTCTCTCATTGGCCTGGTCTGAGTTTGGGGGAAACCTTATTTGCATGTGATGTGGGAGGACTTGCTATTCCTAAATGGCTAATAGCCACGCCTCTTGTGGGGGTAGTAATTCTGACAGGAGCCAGGGTCCAGGAGACAGGAGAGAACTCTTTCTGTCCCAAGTAAGTGAATTATCACTACCGGGTTCCGGGGTTCAAGATCTAGCCTTGACTGAAAACCAGGCTGTCTCGCATAGCCCATTGCCCCATATATTTGAGTTAATTTTATATCTAGCCACTTTACTGAAGTTGTTTATCAGCTGAAGAAGTTCTCTGATAGAATTTTTGGGGTCGCTTATGTATACTATCATATCATCTGCTGTTGATTTTTTTCCTTTTCAATATTGTGAGCACTTGATATGTTTACAAGCTTCATAATAAATATGGTGTATTTGACAATCCTCTGTTTGAGGTAGCTGTGAATGCTTTCTAAGCTGGAAGAAATTTCTTTCTTGATATGACCTAGTTCATGTCTGTAGTTTTTAATGTACATGTTTTATGGGTTAATATGTATACAGTAGCTTGATAAAATGCACCATGGGGCCTTAATTTCCCTTCCAAGCTTGCTCAAAGGAGGGTGCATTCTACAAGGACTATTACAAGGAGATTAATTAAGCTAGACCCTACTTTCTTGTTTGTATTTGTCTCTGCCCAGTTGACGTGGTGCTCACCTTGCTCTTCTTACTTTCAGAATCCCACCAAGCAGCTGTTTTCCCACACTTTTGAACAGTGTTAAACATAAAACAAGGAAAGATACAGAGCTGGGAAAGCTTTCTGACTCAAGAAATTGAATTGACCTATTTCTAAGACCTCCAAATTCCCTTCATGTTCCCTTCCCACACAGACTTGAATTTCACTTCTAGTACTTGACGTGCATTTCTTATCTCCAGCCTTGTTACCATAAAGTAAATCATACAAAAATGTGGGATTCAACTAAAATGTTATTGTTTTCTTTAGGATACTGAAATAAAACTTTATTTATAAAGATTTTATAAGTGGTTTTAATAGAGCCAAAATCAACACATCTGTGTCGTGTTTAGTGACAGCTTATAAGATGCAGTTGAGGACAAGATTCATACATCTTTGTGTTCTCTCAGCTTTACCAAGCTGGATCTTATGCATTAATGTGTCTGTGTTCTACTCTCAGCACAACACTAGGGAAAGCCTCTTTTCCTCACATTGAATTTTGCTGCAGCTGGTCCAAAAGAGATTAAATAAAATTGTAAATATATCTCCAGAAATCATTTCTGTTGAAAGAAAAGCCTGGTATAGAAGCAATCTAAAATAAATTTAGCTTGTGAATGTTTTTTATTCTCCAGAGAACATCGAATTTAGAGTGGGCTCATATTGTGGCTAAACACAGCACAAAATCTGAATAAACAGATGACTCACATTTGTCACAGTAATAGATGCCAGCAGTTCTGAAAGATCTATGATCCCTGCTCTATGGAGAACTGGATGTATGGTCCCAGGAATCAGCTCATTGAATTTACCAGGTGGTCTCTATTCATTTGGAAGATCCAGGTGATATGCACATAGCCAGCATAAGTCAGTGAACACTATTACCACCTGTTCTCTGAGTATACACTCCTTTATCCTTCTAAAAATGTCTCTGCAATAGTCTGCATTTCCAGACCTTAAAGCCTCAAGTATTGATGTCCAATGAACATCATTTTGGTCAGCTCCTGATAGAGGAATTTAGAAATTGAACAGTGTACACAGCATGGTACACATGGAGCCCTTTGAGCTAAAGGGAAGCCACATGAACACAATGTATTTTCCTCACACCTTCGTCCAAAGTCTCCACAGAAAGTAACAAATGGCAATTGTTTTTTTCTCAGACCCTTAGCTATCTATGTTGTCATGTTTAATTAAAGTAGCAAAGTGTGTGTCTTGAATTTTACACATCTTTGAGGACTCACTGGGATTTACTCAAAGTTGTAGGCATTCCAGAACTTTCTCTTCATTATAACCCCTAATTTTATACTTTATGCATGCATTCAACCATTATTTATTGTTGGTATTTTATTTAATTACAAGAAGAAAATAGTAAGCATCCATGCCTTCCCAGGCAATCAGTCATGTAAGCTGTCATTAGGACTTAGTGGAATATTTCTTTATATTTCTGTTTTCATTCAGATTTGAATACCTTAGTTGTGCAATGGGCAGTTCAGAGCTAGCATTATCTTCTGAGGGCTCAGATTTGACAACTGAGATTTTATTTAAAATGCATATATGTGCTATGTCATGTAATGGCTTCTCTCTCCTTCCTTTCTCTCTTGCCTCCTCCCCCCATCACACTCATACAGCACAAAGAAACGTGTCTGTAGGCTTAGATATTTCAAACCTATTTTAATATTAAACATGTTTTAAGCTTTCTTTAACTATCCACCCATTAGAGCTAGTGGGAAGGAAAGGAGGATGTGGACCTGTTCAGAAATAATTTTTTTGGTGTAAACCTAGCCTGTATTGTTAGGACATCAGCAGTTTAGTTAATACAAATTAATAGCATCAGCTCGATCTACATGCAAACACCATCTATAAATCGGTAACAGCAGGACTCAGAAACATCATTTATGAATTAGAAGGCAGGTTGATTTAGAAGAAGCTGTAAGGCTCTGTCAATGGGCCTGAGTCCACAGGAAGCTGCAAGAAGTCACTGGAACATCACCAGAACTGTTTTTTTTGTTTGTTTGTTTTGTTTTTTTTTTTTATTTTTATTTTTATTTTTTTGATGATTTTTAAAATGAAGTTATGACAAATGGTGACCAACAAAGAATGGCAAGGCACATTGCCATCAAGCATCATCAGCGAAGACCAACATCAGCGAAGCCCAGGGATGACAGATAAAGAATGTCACAGAGTATCAATATTATCTTGCGTAGTCCAGTGTCTGTTGGTTGGGCTATATTTATATCTTTTTGAAATATTACGTGTCTTCTAGGCATCTGCTCTAGCAAAACATCACATGTCCTTTTTTTTCTAGGCTGCCTCCAGAAAAACACTACGTTTGTTTTTAGAAAAGCATCTTTTCATGTATGCTTTAGTAAAAACATCTTCTTATAAGACAGTTTTTAGAAAAGCATCATATAACATAAATGAGTCTCTAAAAATACCAGAGATTTTTTACTTCATACATTTTCCCCTATGTTGTAATGAATTTCCTCTTATTAAAGACAGCTGGAGCAGTAAGATGAGAAAGAAATAAAAGGGATATAATAGGAAAATAAATCAAAGTACTCATTTGCAAACGATTGATAACACATAAATAAGATGCAAAGTTTTCACCTAGAAGCAACTATAACTAATACGTACTTTCAAAAAAGTGATGAGATATGACATTAACATAGAGAATTTCCATTCACAATACTTTAAAAAAATAACTTGGAGTAAACTTAAACCAAGAAGATGAAAGACTTATATATTGAAACTTTAAAACTCTCAAAAACAAAATTGAGGGAGACCCGAGTATGGAAAGAGCTGCTCACAGGGAAATACTAATGCCATGAAAATTGCCATCCAGAAACCAGGAAAGGGGATAATATTTAAAATGTAAATACATACAATATCCAATAAAAAGGAAAATGACCATCCAGACAGGAGCAATTTAAAGATTCAATGTAATGCTGACCAAAATCCCTAATGCCATTCGTCACAAAAATAATTCCTTTAAAAAATTTAATATTCAGACAGAATTCTCAGACACTACAGATACCCAAAGCAGTCTTGAGCAAAAGCAATAATGTGGGAGGCATTGCTATGTCCAACCTGAAGCTATGCTACAGAGATAAACTAATAAAAATGGCATGCTACTGGTACAAAGGGAGAGATGCAGATAAGTAGAATAGAACAGAACAGGAAACACAAAGATAGGCCCACACAATTACAACTACCTGGATTTGGCAAAGATGTCCACACATTGGAGAACAAACATCTTTAAAAACTGTTGTTAGGAGAGCCAGATATCTCCATCTAAAAGAGTTCTACTAGATAGTTTCATCCTAAATGCAAATTAACTTCAAGTGACGAAAGACCTCAACATAAAGCCTGAAATTCTGACTTTGCTAGAAGAGAAGGTTACGAAGGCATGCTATGAGATAGAAGCATAGGCAAGGACTTTCTAGAATGTATTCTAGTCACTTAGGAAATGAGACAAAGGTGGATAAATTGGACCTCATACAAGAAAAAGAACAACTTACATAGAGAGAATTTAAAGGCTAATCAAGCCTACAGAATCATAGAAAATCTGTAAGCTACATATCTGACAGAGGATTAATATCTAGAATACACAAAGAATTAAAAAAATTAACTATTTAAATAAGCAACCCAATAAAAATTGGTTTATAGAACTGAACAGAGAGTTCTTAAAAGAAAAAAGAGAAATGTCTAATGAACTTTTTTTTTTTTTTAAAGAACTCAGCATCAGTAGCCAACAGGGATGTGTGAATTAAGAGGTTTATGAGATTTACACTCATCCCTGACAAAATGGCTATATTCAAGACCTTCCGTCTCAACAAATGATGGCGAGGACCCATGCAAAGATAAACTTGCTCACTCTTGGAAGGGAGGTTAACAGGTACAGCCAGTATGCAAACCAGTGTCAAGGCTCTCACAAAGCTCCATATAGAACTATCTGATCCAGCTGCAGGGTTCTTAGGTATATATTCACAAGGATTCTTACATCCTACTACAGAGATGCAGCCATGTTAATTGTCAATCAGTTCACAATTGGTAGGGAAGGGATTTAGCCCAGTGTCTATCAGATAATAAAAATGTGGTGCAACTATACAGCAAAATTTTATTCATCTTTAAAGAAAAATGAAATTAACAAGCTTGTGGGCAAGCAGATGAATGGGAAGATTGTTTCTGAGTGATATAACTTTGGCTGAGAAAATGTTGCAGGTGGATCTTAGCTTTGAGCCTTTAGACTTATGTGTTTGACCTGCACTACCTGTAGATGCTAGGAAACTAGAAAGAGGGTCACTGGGGGAAATGCTTTAAGAGAAGATATGTCATGCTATAGGGGATGTGTATTTTTGAGGGTAGAAACATTTAACAGAGATGGGAATGGGGAGATGGGAGAGGGAAGGTTAACTGAAATAAAGGATGTATAAAATAGACATGGAATTTTACTGTTTTGTAAGCCAATTAACTATAAGTTACAGTAAAAGAGTTAAAGGATCGATATCCAAGATATCTAAATGCAAGACAATGCATGGTTAAGCAAAATTCCCAGTGCTAGACGTAAGAAAATTCCCTGTAAGTTTGTAGTTAGGGAGACCCCAGAAGTCCCCTGGAAGAAAAAGGCTCTTGATTGTTTACTAGAACTGAATAATAAAATCTCACTGTGGAAGATACAACACATCTTTGCCACAGAATATAGAGGAAACAGACTGGTACTGAGCTGGAGGCTTCCTTCCTGCTGGCTAGCTTTCAGTTTCCCAGGAATTACTGTTTAGGCTGTTGAGGGATAAAAGACATTGACTGCCTTACCCAGGTGTAAACTATATGAGCTCTAACACTAAGTTCCAGGCAGGATGTGCTACAGCAGCAGTTTCACAGCTCTATTGAAGAGTGATCAATACTTCTCTGCTTGGATTTGAGGCCTTCTCTATGGGACAGTATTCATATCTGGTACAGTGAATTGGAGGCAAAGAATATGGCTGAGAAGGTCATGACTCTAGGGCAGAATCTACTGTTAGATTGATATGGAGTCAAACGACCTTCTAAATGTTTATGTTTATTCCCAAAGATAAATGCTACCATTACAGAAAAGATACCATTTACAAAGAATAGCAGTGACTGTAGACCCTCAAGGCTGCTCAAGAAGCTAAAGGTAAGGACCTTTAATATCCCAGCCCTTCGGTGGGATATTTATATGACCATCTCTAAGGAGAAATTATGAAAGAGGGGTGAAAAGAATGGAAGAATGGAAGATAGACAAAAGAACTGTGAGATGCTCTTTTCTGGCCATGACACTGCCATAACAACCGTGAGCTTGCAAGAGTTGGAGTTGTCTATACTGTGCCTTAGTGAACTGTACCTCTTAACAGTAAATCATAAACAGGAGCAGAACTCATGAGACCCTTCTCTTTCTGGCTGGTCTATTGGCTACTTATGATATCCCTAGAATCCACTGGTAATTTCCTTGGATGGCTCTTCTTAAAATCAGTAGGTCACAACACTGAGAAGACATGAATGTACGAAGGTGAAGGTGACTTGTAGTGACAAGATGCATGTCAATGAAGGTGGGTGGGATACAGAAAAGATGAATGACCAGCATGTACTTTATACATGTGAAATTGTCAAATAATGCATTTCAAGAAAAAGAATTCCTCCTGCTATTTTAAAGTTGCTTCACACTTTCTCTTCCAATCGAAACGGCGAGTTTTCTGTGGTGACTGAACATTTATGTTAAAACCATTAAAATGAAAATATTGAGAACAGACATTTCTTTGGGTAACAGGAAATGAATTAGATTGTGATTGGGTTTGAAGTTTATATCATTTCCAGGGATAAGAAGACTCTGATGAGTAGAAATTGATTGGACTGCAGGTTTTCTTGTCAATTCCTCACATGTGTGAGTTATGAAGTCTTGTTCTGACAGTAGAAAATGAATTCACTATGCCGTCTTGATTGCTTTCCCACAATGCTGCCCCCATGGCTCCCATCCAGCGATTGTTGTGGCAGGAGCAAGAGTGTGGTTGGCTGCATAGTGGGTTGCCCATACCCCACGAGGGCGAGCAACCTGAGAAGAGGAAGGCTAATCAAGAAGGGAATAGTTCTCATTATTTCAGTAGTCAAAGGCACAATTTCAGGTGGGGAGCTTTGTCCATAAAGATATGATAGCTTTGACTCGCTATACCCAACATTAAGGAAGCAAGGGTAAGCATTTTTATGATCATTTCCTTACAAACTAGAATTTAGGGTACAGTTATTTCTCCCTTGTGGAGGCCACTGGAAACACCTAAAAGAAGTTTTTGGCCTCAAGCCCAGTATGCAATGTAGGACAGAAATATTTTCCAGAACGGAGGCCATTTGGTGGTCACTAAAGCAACACTTGAAAATTATCTTGATGTGTAGTTGAAAATACCAGAGAAGGTAGGACTTCTTTGCCCCAAATAATGGACCATTATTCACTCGCTCAGACATGTTGTAAAGGGTTTGGGCTCAGCAGGACCAAGGAATGTCTCTGAAGAAAAGGGGCAGATTGATTTGAGTAACAAATTCTATACTCATTGAATTGGGGACTTGGATTGTTTTGATATATCTGGCATCAGTTTTGAGTATAAGCAAAATAATGAAGTGAATGGGGATTCACTGTCTTTAGAAATTTTTGTTATACAATTATTGCCCTTTTTATTCCCCTGCTAAATGAAGTGAAGAGTCTTGATTTGTTGCTTTATGATAGGAAATTCATTGTTGATACAAAAAAAAAGTTAAATGCAGACCATTAATTCAGCTCTCTCTCTCTCTCTCTCTCTCTCTCTGTGTGTGTGTGTGTGTGTGTGTGTGTGTTTACCTAGGTCTCTTAATGAGGGAAAGGAAGATGGGAGAATCTTCCTTTCAGGAATCTAGAATCTTAATATAATGGGATCAGTGAGGAGCGTATAATTTATGCGCTATCTCATGCCAACCTAACTATGCATTTTTGTATTTTTTGTATTCTTTATACATTACAGTTTCTTTTAGATTAAAATTAATTATTTATTTGCCAGAAGTAAGTGCTAAAGTTTACTGTTTTGTTGACTTGCTTGCTGTTGGTATTCAACTACTTGTATGTATACATGTGTTCGTGTTTATGAAAGACCAGGAGTGAGCTAGAGTCCCTAAAAAGCAGACAGGTAGGGAAAGGGACCATAATAAAGATGGTGAGCTTCCAAAATGACTGGCTTCTTCCTCACTCTCTTGACCTGAGATGAAATCCTGGTAAGATTTTTTCCCCACCAATTGGTCTCTTTTTGTGAACTGGTCTCACAATTATAAGGCCAGAACAGCATGTGTTTATTTCAAACTTGTGGAGATAACAGATTTCCTTTCATTGTTAGAACTGACCAAATCTAAATTGGAGGATAGAAACCCCCTCAGGGACTTCTAAAACCACCCTAAGATCAGGCCTCTGACTCTCTACTATACTTTGAATAAAATCTTTTTCTCTGTGTGACTTGGTGGTGTGTGTGTGTGTGTGTGTGTGTGTGTATTTTCTCACCCCCAGATAAAAGGCTTTCTTCACCATCTGATTTTGACTGCGGCTGTCTGAGATTTCCCTTTCTGTTACTGTTTAGAGCTTGAGATTTTTCATGCCTTTAAACTCATTAACATGTAGAGAAAGTGAACCCAATCAAGACCCCTAAATGGTAGCATTTCTATCTATGCAAATATTTATATGCAGCTATAATCTGTTTTTTTGTTTTTCACAAAGTGTACAAATTGCTCTGGATAAACTGAGAATTTTAAGAAAAATTGTAGAGGTTTAGTTTTAAAGACACTACGAGGTATTAGGTGGTCTTAAGAGCAGATAAGCCACCAGACACACGCTGATGGGCATAGTGACATTAAACAAGGAAATATATATGCCCTAGGCATTTACTCAGGACTGACATGACATAGAGTCACTTTGCCCTCGGTGCAAAACACCTTTGTATTTTGTGTGAACTGGGCATGGGATGTGGGGGAAAGAGAAGAATTACAGACAACTGCTTAGATATTGACTATAGACTTTGTGGCTGATATCTCCTGAGATGCAGCAAGCAAGAAGCAAATGACAGTGGCTAGACAAAAACGATCTTTGTCCTTGATATACCAAATTTGGGTGAAACTCATAAGCATATGCTGGTTATTAGTCTGGACTTTAGTATAGAGATAAGGAGCTTGGATTCGAATTTGCTTATCATTTACATTTTACTTAAAGCTATAAGAGTGGTTGTGGTCATGTAAATAGAGGAATGAAGCGAGGTAATATATAATCCATCTGAATATTGTACATACAGAAAGATGATAAATGCAAGGATGAATAGTTGGCCATTCTAATAATTAATGTTTAATATTTAGATTGGAGAAAAAGTATCACAAAACAAGCTGAGAGGAGACAGACAGTGTGGTGCAAACATACTGGGATACTGACCGTTCCGTTCCTGAAGACGAGAGAAAAGAAAGTTTGAGGAATAGGTGTCAACTGTGACAGAGTATTGACATAAAGGGGGAGGGGAGGGAGGAACAATGGCGAGATAGAGAGAATGAAAGAGAGAGAGGATAATGGACAGAGAGAGAAAGGAGAGAGAGAAAGAAGAGAGAGAGAGAGAGAGAGAGAGAGAGGATGAGAATGGGTTGAGAGCCAGACATAAGGTCATAAAAAGAATCTTAACTCATCTTGCAATATGGCAATTATAGTTAACCAAGATAGGACTGCTGCCTTGGTGGGGACTCAGCCTAGCTAGAGGAGGTGTCCTGCTTAGCTTTAGAAGACAGTAGTCAGAGTGACATTAACAAGGAACTCAGAAACCTTAGCAGACAAACTAGTCTGAGAAGGAAGAGAACTCTGGTCTAGAGGTCTCAGGCAGCCTGCTTGTCCTCCAAGGGTTGGGCTTGTGCAGTGACAGAGGATGGCAGGAGGGAAGACACTGAACAGGGCATCAGTGGGTGTGGGGATGACGCAGAAACCTCTTCTTAATTCCATTTTCTCAATTAATTAAAAGGTGAGATTATCAGCTATAGGAGAGAACGGTGTTGGGATTTTGAGGAAAAAAGTGTGAAGTAGTCTGCTTAGGAAAAGAGAACTCATTCATCAGCTCTGCGAGGTCTGCGAGGCCCAGCGTCAGAGATCATAGTCAGTGTTTATGGCTATGGAAATTCTAGGTTCTTCCAGTTAGAGAAATAACTTCAGGTAAAATATAAGAAAATCATTTTGAAAGCAATAGAGGTAAGTGTATGTACTTGCTAGTTTTGTGTGTCAACTCGACACAGCTGGAATTATCACAGAGAAAGGAGCCTCTCTTGAGGAAATGCCTCCATGAGATCCAGCTGTAAGGCATTTTCTCCATTAGTGATCAGGCAGGGAGGGCCTAGCCCATTGTGGGTGGAGCCAACCCTGGACTAGTAGTCTTGGGTTCTATAAGAGAGCAGGCTGAGCAAGCCAGGGGAAGCAAGCCAGTAAGCAACATACCTCCATGGCCTCTGCATCAGCTCCTGCCTCCAAGTTCCTCCCCTGTGTGAGTTCCTGTACTGACTTCCTTTGGTTATGAACAGCAATGTGCAAGTGTAAGCTGAATAAACTCTTTCCTCCCCAACTTGGTCATTGGTCATGATATTTTGTGCAGGAATAGAAACACTGACTAAGACAGTATATTTACTGAGATAAATATGTTTACTTTCTAGGTAAATATATTTTCAAGTAAATATATTTATCTAGAAAGCGAATATATTTTCTTAACAATTCTTTTAAATACATAAAGATTAAGCCTAACAATAAAGCATTTTTTTTCTTTTCTAATTACTTTTAAGAAAGCAAGCCTGGTTTTTGTGGCAGAAAGCCATAAAGCATGTTTCATGCAATCTATGAGTGATATTTACCCAGCAAGTAGGAGATTCAGGTAGGTTAGAGACTGGTTTGTCCTTCTGGTGAAGACAGGAACACGCAGACTACATTCTCTGTGGACATCAGAAAAATCTATGGCAGGAACATCTCATCAGTGTTCAGACTCCACCCATGAGAATATTCTCAGGAAATGTTGATTGACTGGAATGTGGTTTGAGGGAGAGCCAGAGCCTTGGCAAACAGTCCTAGTTAGCAGATTCACACTGGTCATGCAATGTGTTTCTCACCAATGCCCAGAATCTTCTTCATTCTTTAGCCCATGATGCGCGCGTGTGTGTGTGTGTGTGTGTGTGTGTGTGTGTGTGTGTGTGTGTGTGTGCACATGTGCTCATGCATGCATGTAAGAAGTACTAAGGTATGTGTGCTAGTGGAGGAATGGGAAAGCATCAAATGTTTTTCTATATCACTCTTTACCTTATAACTTCCTTATATTTTGCCTGAAGTGCGTAGTTTCAGCTGGAATGTCTGGCTAATCTATTTCTTACCCTTAAGTCTTCCTAGCTATGTCCTGTGTGGGTGCTGGAGCTATGCAGTTTGGTTCTCATGCTTGTACAAGTGTGCTTACCTACTGAGCCTTCTCTACAGCCCCAGTCCACACTCTTGATTGTCTTCTTGCTTCTACTCAAACTATGTCACAGGATATAATCATATTAGAAATCCTAGTGACAATTGCAGCCTTACTATCTCATTGCTGTTCTAGACAAATAAGAAAAACTATTTTCTTTCTACATCGTCTTGTGTAGTTACAGAAGTAGATGCTCACAGCCATCCATTGGATAGAGCACAGGGTCCCCAACGAAGGAGCTATAGAAAAGACCCAAGGAGTTGAAGGGGTTTGTAGCCCCATAGGAGGAACAATAATATGAACTAACCAGTACCCCCAGAGCTCCCTGGGACTAAACCACCAATCAAAGAGCGCACATGTGAGGACTCATGGCTCCAGCTGCATATGTGGCAGAGAATGGCCTAGTTGGTCATCAATGGGAGGAGAGGCCCTTGATCCGGTGAAGGCTGTATGTCCCCGTGAAGGAGAATGCCAGGGCCAGGAAGCAGAAGTGGGTGGGTTGGTGAGCAGGAGAAGGGGAGAGGGGATGGGGGTGGGGGTTTTCGAGGGGAAACCAGGAAAGGGGATAACATTTGAAATGTAAATAAAGAAAATATCTAATAAAAAAAGAAAGAAAATATCCAGCATTTGTTCCACTCTTTCTGTTAAAGACCACTTTCAAATATTTGTCTTATGATTCTTAAATTCACTCCATTAAAAATAAGTACTCTACATGAGTATTAAAGCTATAATGAAAACCTATTATTTTGTACAATAATATACATTGGTTAAAAAAACTAAGAGGTCTACGAAGACAGCTAATCTGTAAAGTGCTTTAAAAACCTACGCTAGTGGTATATGCTTATGTGAGCTACGCTAGTGGTGTATGCTTATGTGAGCTACGCTAGTGGTATATGCTTATGTGAGCTACGCTAGTGGTATATGCTTATGTGAGCTACGCTAGTGGTATATGCTTATGTGAGCTACGCTAGTGGTATATGCTTATGTGAGCTACGCTAGTGGTATATGCTTATGTGAGCTCTGGGAAGGTAGACATAGGCAGATTCTTTGCTGGCCAGCCATCCTCAAAGGGATAGATGACTCTCAAGTGCTGTGCTCTGAGGTTGGTCTCTGGCCTCTACATGTATGCACACACATGTGCATGCACGCAAACAAATATGTACCTGCACCCACATAAACTTGCACATAGACACACAAAAATAATAAAAACTAATAGTATTCTCATCGATGAAGCTCAGAAAGATTTGAACATTTGTGTTAGCATGTCTGAGAAAGAGGCAGAAAGAGAACGAGGAAGCTGTTTTTCATATTTTCATATTGCCTGCTGATTAGCAAATCCTGAAATGACACCAAGTCAGTATAGTAAACACTGAACCAACTGTGACATTTTGCTGGATGGGAGATTATTCAGTCAGGTTTTACGCTTAATTGCTACATCTTTCCTGCTTAAAATGTGATCGTGCATGTGTGGAAAAAAGAAAAATGTGCCATTGAGGAACTTCCTGAAATAATAAATGATATAAATAAAACCATCTTTGCGAGAGACTCTGCCCAAATTTCACCTCCTATATGTGTGACAAACTGAGTCTCACAAAAATGAAGACTTGCTCAAGGTTATTCATTCATCTTGTTAATGTGATTGTAACCAGGAGTATGTCTCTTGACAGCTACCTCAATGTGTTTTTTATGCTGTCTGTAAAACTTAACCACAAAGCCACCAAATCTGAGAGCTGCACAGGGCCCAGGAGACTGAATTCCAAAGTTCTCATGTCAAAAGAGAGGAAATTCAGATCTAGAAAGTTCAATTGTTTCAGAAATGTTATACGGTAAGTGTGAGTAGGAGATCAGAGTGGGATTGTATCTGCCTCAGGTTTCAACTGTGGCACCGTAAAGGATGGTATAGCATAACAGATTTGGGGTCAGACATGCCCAACCCATTACTGATGTTTGAAAGAATTGTATGAAACACAGTCTTGGAGTGCAGTCATTGCTCAGTGGTCAGAGTGCTTGCCATGCCAGTGTGAGGACACAGTTAAGATTCTTAGAACCTATATGCCAATGCTTTATGGGTGTGTCAGACTGCCTGAAATAAGCCTAGCGACGGCATTGGATCCCTAGAGAAAGCTGGGTAAGGAGACTCGCCAGATATGTGAGGTCGGGTTAGATTGAGAGAATCTGCCTAAATGCATAAAGTGGAAGAATTATTGAGGAAAATTCCTGATATCAATATTAGGTATTTACCTA
>LR750974.1:0-127500 GCA_902729485.2 Mus minutoides | reverse complement strand
TCAGGCTTCTCTGAATGCTGGAGTTTTAAACTCTGCACTTCGTTCTTGCCCACTCAGCCATCTACCCATCCCCATTGGAGGTTTTCTTTCATTAATTAAAAAAAAATAACCTCACTGAATAGGTCTCCATTGATGCTTTCTGAACAAATGAATGGATGAAATAACTGAGTGTTAGCAGTGTTAGAAAACAGGAACAAGTGCAAAGACTCATGACAGCTGGAAGGAAAGCCAACCTTGAGGATAGCTAGCAAAGAAACCCATGAGCAAATGGCTGTGTGTCAAACTGACCACTGGGCCCATCCTGGCTCTATGGCACTGGGAGTAAGACGTAAATGCAGGTCAGCAAAGTAATTTTTACTTTGATCAATCTGTTTCTACAGTGCATGCTCACACTTGCAGTCAGGAGAAGAATGCTTTGAGCTAGCCGGCCTGTTTCTAAGGCCATGAAGCTTGCAATAAATCTTGTCCTTTTCACCTCCGAAGGATCAAGAAGGACAGCAGGAGTCCTGGCTTTTCTCTGCCACAAGTGGCTCTAACATATGCTCAGAATCATCATCCCTGACTCGTGTTCACATAACTGGACTTCAGTACCAGCAGGGCTTCCTCCAGGGTCCGTGTAAGGTTACAGCACATTTTTTGAACAGGGAGGCATCGATGTCTGAAAGAAGTGACTTCCGGAACAAGTCAAGTGTTGCCAGACAGTTCTGCTTCACACTAGGGGTGTGGAAGATATGGTTATAACTGTGGGCTTTTATTCTTAGTCTAATGTCAGCATGCTAATTACACGGGCAACAAGATTGCCTCATTCCAAGAACCACATATTAGTATCTCAGTCATAAAAATTAGACAAAAGATATGTCAAAATGTCATTGAGAAGGGAAACGATGGTGTTGTTGGATTTGTGTTGAAGTAAGAGACACCTCTCCCTTTTTATTTTATTTTTATATCAACCATAAGATATTCTATTGTATGAGACTTTAAGTCTGAAAAAAAAAAACAAAAATAGAGGTGTCTAACTAAGATAGCTTTGATAATTAGTGTTTTAGATTTTGGTGGCGTTCTCCAAAACCCCTTTATTGTATTTTGAAAATTATATATATATATATATATATATATATATATATATATATAACATTGAAGAATATATGTGTGTGTATATATATGTATATGTGTATACATATAATACACATATAATCCCAAGTCATTCCCAGTATCTACCTAGCATATTCACTAGTGCATTGACACATGTCCCTGTTTCTTGCATTACATGGCATTTCAAATTTTTCTATCTCAAACTATATAACTCTGCCGAGCAGAGCATGAGAGTCAGTTTGGCTGTCTCCAACATGCCCAGCATCCTATGTACACACTTGAGCAAATGCCAACTCTGGGGATTTAAGGAGCCTCTTCGAGAGACTGAAACTACTCACCAGTCCCACAGAAGTACGATCACTCCTCCAAAAGTTATCACATTCAATCATGTGTTGACTGACTTATCAAGTAGCACCAATTAATAGTGTTAATAGCTATACTTGATTATATCTTTTATAAAGCTTATAGTTTCTTTTTCCATTCAATCTTCCAAACATGCGTCCTGTCTGAAAAACTCTTAGGCTGTTGAGGGCCTCCAATGTGAGAGAATAAAGAAGATTGTAGAGATTGCTATGCCACCATGGTAACTCACCATCACCTTACAGAATTTCTGCCTCAAAGCCCTTCTTATTTTTATGAAAACACCAAGAAAGGAGAAACTTGGAAAAAAAAATTCCTGTTGCCCTGCTTTTCAGCAATAACACCATGGCCCTTTAGAGCAAACATTTGAGGAAGCCTTGCACTCCAGATCATGAAATGGTAGGTTAGTGCTAGTGTCTTATAAAATGTTCTATTTCATGTAGCTTTTAGTCTGCTCTGTAAGTCCTCTTGTGCTATGCATGTCGGGGTTCTGCATCCTCCACTTCCTCCCTCTCGGGGTGTTCAGAAGAGGTGGGGTTCTGAAGGATCCAGATCTGGCTGGGAGTGAGTGAAGAAGGCATCCTCTGATGATCTTCAGTGAAACAGCTCTCTTAGCTTGTGCATATACCCTATTCTGGATGGCTTACATGCATATGCTTTATTCTGGGTGGAAAAGGTCTATATATGAACTTTGGTGAGCGGGAAGGACTTTTCAGGGTGAATCATTGACTGGAGTTTAAAGTACTATGCATGCCTCAGTTGTATGGAGAAGCATTCCAGGAGTCCCAGGTACTTGCTGTGTGGCTTCTTATCAGGTAAAGAGAAAGTTGAACTTAATAGACCTGCCAATGACTATTTGACCTTCCCCAGGTAGAGTGTGTGGAGCCCAGAATTCTCAGACAAGGTCAGAGAAAAGAAACCCTGCTGGTAAAGGGAGTTCTTTATTTTGCACTGGGATCAGAGGACCTATCTGGTCATGGTATACTGTAACCTTAATTAGCAAAGTTTCCCCACATCTAGTAGTGGTTTAACTACAATTATGGAGAACTAAATTGAATTTATTTGAATCTATGATGTTCTTAAGAGAAAATGCAGATATAATTTTCTACCTGTGACCAACACATTCTGGTTTCATTTGTTACATCGTCTTCTGAGCAGCCACCAAGAACTCAGGACTGCCTGAGTAATTTGATTTGTACTTCTCAAAACCCATTAGCCTCAATGAAAAGTCAACCTAAGCTTTGAAAAACCTCTAAGGGGCAAGAGAATATGTTTGCTGGTGATGAAAAAGTGATTAAGCAAACCTGTGGGGGGTCCTAGTAGGGTCTGGCCTAAAGAAGAAACTTCCCATCCAGTCTCTATTTTCTTAAGCCATAAATACATGGATTAAATTTTTTAAGTCCAGCCTGTGGTCTGAGAACAGATTTCTTTCCAGGCTTTATTATATGAATCAAATATCTGAGAGAGTAGACAACTTTTCCAGGCTAGTCTACAGGCTCCCCCAAGTGCATAAATATATTGTAATAATCAATATCTGTTTTTCAGGAAGTTGCCTCCAGGCCTCCCCACGGAGAGGAGACAGTGCTTTCATCACTTTTCATCCCTTCCCTTTCCACATGCTATCCCCAGCACCTCTTCTGCTTCCTGCTTCTGGTTCTTGCACATCTTACTTGCCATGTCTGTACTATATGCCTCATGCATGTGCTTTCTGCTAATGGCAATTCCAAAATTTCCACTCAAATCAATCGTATTCTCTTCTGTGATGACCTTACACACTGTACCTCCTCTATAAATAAAACTTTAACTATGTGTGCTTGGGAGGATGGGTGGACAGATTGTATTCTGTTGCTTTTATACATATCAGCACTACCTGTTTATTATCAGACCATTTGCTGAAAGGTAGAATTTATTGCTCATCTAATGCTTATATGTAGATTAGTGATTTTATTTGTGATTTTTTAATCAGTGATTTTTTTTCTTGTTTTTTTTTTTTTGTTGTTGTTGTTGTTGAGACAGGGTTTCTCTGTATAGCCCTGGCTGTCCTGGAACTCACTTTGTAGACCAGGCTGGCCTCGAACTCAGAAATCCACCTGCCTCTGCCTCCCAAGTGCTGGGATTAAAGGCATGCGCCACCACTGCCCAACTATCCCCACAGAGAGGAGTAATTTTCATCAGTGATTTTTTTCAATAAATTCCTTAAAAAGAATAGGCAAATGAATATTATTTTTATGCAGTCTTCCATTTTACTTGTTAGAAGCTATTAGAAAAAAGTTCTAAACAAACTTCTTCTACAAGTTCAGTGGATGTTGTTGGCTGCTATTTCATTAGCTATTTCATGAGTTAACATGCCCACAGTATAAGGGCGATTCTCCTGTGAGAAGCAAGTATGTTTTTTGACATCCAAGGAAATGAAGGTTTCCTTCTCATTCAGAAATTTGTCTTCAAGATAGTAATAAAGGATCTGACCATTTATTTTTTTATTTATACCTTATATGCCTAGATTCTTTACTGATGTTTGATGTATCCACCAGAGAAGATTATGCAGACAGTGATTTCCAGCCAATAGCGTGTCTTTATTAGCCCACCTGTGACTACACTGGGTATTTGAGACCCCAGTACATACCTGATCTTTTCTCAAGGTGAACTTTTAAGCACACAAAACATATCCTAGGTTATCATACCTCACGTAACATAAACACTTGCCAGAAGTGGAACCATGAAAGCAAGAAGAAAACAAGCTTAGTACATTTTGAGAGTTTCCCAAAACTATAGATTTTGATGGATTAGGTCTTTGTTCTTGTTTTGGCAGGTGTTGTTGCTTAGATGCTCGGTTTCCAGGCCTGAGTGATACTGTTATTATGGCATCAGTAGTGCTAAGTTCTGGGGGCCTATTAAGGTCTAAGTGTCTATAACACTAATGCAACTAATTCTATATCAGACTAACTGTGAAAAGCATATATGCAATGTGTGTAATTATGTATGCACATAAAACTAATGAGTTGGCATGAATAAGATTTTTTCCTGTATAATCAACATTGGAAAATAATTTATTTTTAAAGCACACAAACTCAGGAAACAATATGCCATATGGCTTATATCAGAAAGTGACTATTTCACTGTGACCAGATTTAACATTTTTTCCAATTTATTTTTTAATATAATAAACAGATATATTCTTCTATAATCTTTGAGAGATTGTGAATAGTAATAGAAAAATATCATCAAGATTATGAATGCTTTGATAAAATACTAGGAACATATATATGAGAGTTATATGTAGCCATGGCCACTAAATAATATATTTGATTTGAAAATGTAATGATAGATTGACATGATGAAATGAATATTTCATGTCTATGATCAATGATATAAAAGTTTATTCATTCTTTCATGTGTGAAGAGTCTGAAGTATCTTGGAGACTAAAGGGTGTAATCTGAATAGTATATCAGGGAAAGCTGGCTCAATTACTTTATTTATTTCATGAGAAAAAGAGATAACTACTTATATTTAATTAGCTCTTAAGAATTATCTGATTTTCTGAGCACTTTAATCACCCACAATATTTGTATCCATACAGAGGTGATGAACATACAGGACTGGCCATACATTAAAAGAAGACAGGAAACCACTGGGTTATTCTTCCCCATTCCAGAAACAGGATGATTGTCTGGAATATTTACAGTATCATGTGGCTGACTTTAGAGCATCAGCTGCTGCCTTCAGAGTTTCTCCAGTTTCTCAGATTACACAGAAACTAATTGATCACTTCACTTCCTCAAAAAACGTGTCTTCATCTTCTCAAATGACAATGTCGTATCTGGATTTGATAGAGTACGTTAACAAAAAAAGCCCAAAGAAACAGAGAACTGTTTTATTTTTGTCATGCACATAAAAACATACATAAATCTGTATTTTATTTTAAGTAAACTACTATATATACTGTGTCATTTTTATAAAGAGTGCTTTGTGCCACCACAACTCAGAAGCCCTTTAATGATCACTTTTTTAGTATTTTAAAAGGACACAAAGACATTTTGACATATGCTATCTTTTCTACAGAATATATATATATATATATATATATATATATATCTTACCTAGAGCTGTGCTTCTCACCAATGGCTTTCTGAACAATCTGTACCTCCTTTATGTGTGGGACGTTAGGTACTCCATTTAGGCATTCTTTCTTGGTAGATGACCTTTTCATAAGAAGATGACTTACTTTAGACTAGTTAACAGTTCATTTATGTTTGTTCATAATACACGATGCAGGTCACCAGAGAATTATCTTTAGCTCATTGCCATCAAATACTTGTGAATCAACTAACACAGAATATTATATATGCATCAGCCTGAGCTACAAAATATATTGGGCATTTCCTGTGCAGATTGCATCTTATATAATGAAAACAAATTACTTGTTTCTTACTGTTTGACTAAGATCTCAGTAACATGTAGAAATACCAAAACAATACCAAGTTATCTAAAATATAATATTTTCTTTAAAGAAAGGAGCCAACCTTGATTCACTCATCATCTGTGTTCTTCCTACTAGCTAACTAGTTTCTGTACTTCTGTCAAAGCCAGAATGTTAGACAAACAAACAAAGCCCTCAATTTTTATTGGTTTTAATTTCTTCATTCAGTGAAAGGAGTTTGGACTTAAAGACCTTTGAAGTTTCTTGTGACTCTAATTTTCTGTGACAATTCTCCCTAAGTCCAGATGTTTAATATATTGAATATCCCTAAAGTAGAGAACCAGATAAATAGTTCATATCTCACATGATCCACAGTTAAATTGCACTATAGAAACAATTCTATGTAAAAATTCAGTAATTGTGGAATCCTCTATTCATATTTGAGGAACATTTGATTTTTAGTTTTCTTTATTTTGAGACAAGGGTAGTCAGAAATCTACAAAAACAAAAACAAAAACAAAAAACAGAGTAAATGAAAAGGAAGTTTTAAGATAATGGTTTGAAGAAGAAATTATAGACTTTTCTTTAAAAATGCCACATTTTTTTTCAGTTTTTAATCTTTAGTTTATTTTGAGATAGAGTCTTGCTATGTATCCTAGGATGACTTTGAACTCAGGATTCTTCTGCCTCAGGCTCCTGTGTGCTGTGAATACAGATGTATGTCTCCAGGCCTGTCTGTCTGGCTAGTTGTTGACGGTCGTTTGTCTTATCTTATGTTTTTTAATTGAAAAACTCTACAGGTAATTCACTTTAGTTTTTATTGGTAAAGAAACATCTGACAGTTCTGTTAAGATAATTCAGTGTTTCCAAAAGAGGTAGTGAGTCTGATCTTGTTTAATAGTAGCATTATCATTATAGAACATATATGATTCAGACTGTATATATATATATATATATATATATATATATATATATATATATATATATATATATATATATATGAACATATATATGAGAGTATATACCTGAGATTTCTACAGGGAAATAAAAATAATGCGTTGATAACTAGTGTGTTTGTCTTTCTTAAATCAGAAAACATAGACTCAAAATCTTTTCTGCCTTTCTGACAGGTGTGTAGTGACTTTTTGAATTTCTGGAGAGAGATGATCATTCTTCCTTTATCTTCACAAACGTCTAGATCTTTAACTGGATCTGGTGAGATTATCCCTGGATACTTTGTGAAATACCATTAGCATCCTAGCATTTTTGAATGAGGTACAGGCATAGTCATCTTTTCATATAAGAGAGATCGTTTGGATTGTCCTCTCAGAGCAAGTGGTGAGACATGTGTACCTTCTTTGACAAGAGAACTTTTTTTTTTAAATGAACACAGTCTTAAAGCCTGGCAGGTCTTCAAATTCTTTATTTGCTTTTTAAATTAGAGAGATTGAGGATAGTATGGATAATTTCTAAGGAATATTTGAGATTTTACAGCTGTGGTCTGAAGAATTCACGGGAGAGGCCATTACATATCCAGAGTCAAGAAACTTACAAACCTTTGTTGTCAGTATGCCGTGAGGAAGAACCACACAGTTATTAAACCACAGCTGCTCTTCTTCTTCTTCTTCTTCTTCTTTTTTCCCAAAGAGACTCAATAGAAATGTGATTTGTTCTCGCAGTAGCCTTCAACCTGTCCATCCATTTACCTGAAAGGTGCTTACCATACCTCAGAAAAAAAAAAAAAATCAGGCAACAGTGTACTGTACCTCTGAGGAGTGAGGTCTTCAGTGAAGTCCCATGCTTGTCTCATGTGAATAAGGAGGAACTCAGCTATTTCCAGACCTGACCCAGTAGCATGGGAACAATGAGCTGTGGTTTTGCTTGGCTCAGCATAAGGAGCATGTCTCAAGAGGAGAGTGTCTCCACTTGCCTTCTGAGAAACCAAGCCGTGGTGCTCTAGCTAATATCACGACAAAGCTCTGGCAAATGACACGAGGACTCAGTGTAGTTTTGTGTCAATTATGTTATAAATTATGCAGCTGTTGAGTGTTGTTTTTCTTCCCGGAAGAAAGTGAAGATTACCCAGGGAGAGCAAAGGGGAAGAAACAGCCCAGTGTAGTGATACCTTTCCTTCATGTCTTCTGAAACTCATTTATTGCCAAAAGCACTTGAAGCCAAGGGAATACGGTTTTGTTTCGCAGAAGTAGCAAACCTAAAAACAGGACCAAAGCTTGGTTTCTTGGGCCACCTTTCTCCCTTTTCTCCCTTTTTGTTAGATGTGTCATTTTGAATTTATGGAGATCACAGGGATATGCCAACAATATAAAACAAATTTTTTTTTTAACTAAGAGTTAAAGAAGGAAGGTAGGCTGACTCCTTGCCGAGTCTCGATCTTCAAACAGATCCCTGCTTATAGAAGTTGATTAATGTAGATGTTCAAGATGTGACACAAGCCGATACTCGGCATATTACACCTTTGGGATATTCTTAGATATTCTTTCTTTGATGCTTTCTTTTACAAATACTGAAGTTTTTTTGTTTTTTTTTAAACTATACAAAATGTTTTTTTCCTCTGAGAGACCTATTAATATAGTGAATGATATAGATTTTTATTAATATTACTTTATGTTTGTTAGTATCAAGATAAAGTCAGTGTTTCAAAATGCATACGAGGTTGTTACCAAGTTAAATATGGCCTAAGTGGTCAGTGATGCTCTGAAAGAGAGGGTTTCGTCTTCATTTCTGCTCTTGAGTGTTTGTACATTAGCTTAGCATTGGAAAGACTTTGAAGATCAGTAGAAAGCTGTCAGTTTAATTTATAATTTCATGTTTCCAAAGTAAGTTGTACTGTAAATACTCATTGACTAGTAGCCTCTACTTGACCTGATAGTTAAAATAATCCATTATGCAATTTCATGTCACTATTTTATGTCCTAACTATTTATTATATAATAAATGAGAAATGATATTATGTTAGAACTTATATTAAAATCATTGCAAAAATGGAAAAGGATATTTCAACATATATGAAAATAAATGAGTTTGTTTTTAATTTATTCCTACTTACACAAACTAATAGTACCTGTTTCACAATTCAATCATTATTGATAAATCTTCTTTTCTGGATTTCTCAGTTACTTTTTAAACAAAGAATCTTTAAGTATCCAATGTCATCAAAAATCCTAGGAATGGAACTAAAGACAATCATGAAAATGAATTCTCATTTGTTAGCTAATATCCAAATTCTTCCACCTCATATAGACACTAAACATTACATTTTTAACACTGGGATGAATTTTTTTTATTGAAATAATTTTTTAAACTTAGTAAAAATATTAAAATTAAGATTGCTGATGTGGCTCAAACAATATGCTAGAAAGAAGACATGAGTTTGATTCTCATCACTCATGTTGAATTCAAAACTGAAAATGAAGCCTTGCTTTCAGTCCTGTGAGACATAGAAGCTAGACCATGTTTAATAATCCTTAAAGGTATAGTAGTATAGCTCTTAATGCCTGTCATCAGCTCAGGACTCACATGTTAAAGGCTTTGTCCCCGCAGGTAGATTCAAATCTCATGTGATGATTTGAACATTAGAGCACCAATTTAAGAAATGGATTAATCCATTGATAGGTTCAAAATTCAGTGTCATTATTGGGAGGTGGTAGATGCTAAACAGGTAGACCCTGGATGCAAGAAGTAGAAAACAGGAGGCAGGGCTTTGAAGGGAGTGTCTTGTCCTGGTCCTTCCTCTCACCTTCTGCTTCCTGTACATTGGGAGGGCACAGGCTATCTGTCACGATGTTCAGATTCACAGCAGGTTCACAATCTGGTGAGCCCTATGACCAAGAACTAAAATCTCTGAAATCACAAGGCAAGATGAATCTTCTTTCCTTTGACATGTA
This sequence comes from Mus minutoides, assembly GCA_902729485.2. NCBI lineage: Eukaryota > Metazoa > Chordata > Mammalia > Rodentia > Muridae > Mus > Mus minutoides. Next base: position 117,725 of record LR750974.1, on the reverse strand, counting down.
TCTCAAGTGCTTAACATAGTGAAGGATAACTAACTGGCAGATCACTAAAACATTGCAATATGCCTTCTTTGGTTACTCATATGTCCATTCAGCACCTTTATCAAGAGTATGTTTCATGTTCTGTTATTCTTTGGGTAAGAAAAAAACTAGATTTGTCATTCTGTATTCAATTGTTATTCATGTTCTTTTTGTTTGTTTGTTTGTTTGTTTGTTTTGTTTTTTTGTTTTTCGAGACAGGGTTTCTCTTTATAGCCCTGGCTGTCCTGGAACTCACTTTGTAGACCAGGCTGGCCTCGAACTCAGAAATCCGCCTGCCTCTGCCTCCCGAGTGCGGGGATTAAAGGCGTACGCCACCACGCTCGGCTTGTTATTCATGTTCTAAAGATGTACTTTGCAGAAATTCTTATTCTTGGTAGTATCAATTATTCAATGATATTATTCTTAGTCTTATTCTAAAAACATATTAACTTTTCCCTTAAAACCAAGTTTAATATCCACTGTTTTAAGTGTTCATTCACAATCTTCCCCCAAAATCCTGTAGAAGGCTGATTAAAAGACAGCATGAAGTATTGTACTATTATATAGTGACTATATTCAAGTTCTGCTTTGACTTTCTTGTTAAATATAGGAACCTCAAGAACTTCATGAACAAGGACTTGGAGGATTTATTATGATTATTGAAAAATTTTCAGAAACTCTGAAAAATATTTCTTTTGAGCATTTTAGAATCATATTAAAGGGAAGCATTGTATTCATTTAACAATAAGAATCATTAAATGTGTTTATGTATAAAAGATATTTTATATTAAAAATGAATATAGCTTTAAGTATTTGTCCTTTACAAATACATAAATTGTTCTACATATATTCTTCTTTAGCATTGGTCCTACCAGTCTAAAGCCATTATTCTTTTCTGGTAGTAAATACCTTTCTTGTATTCATGAACTATTTCCTATAACAAAAGTGCTTAAGTAAATATTTTTGCTTAAACTATGTTAACTCCATGCATCTTCCCAATATAGTACAGATGATCATTTCATAAGTTCATAAGACTTTCATGAAGTTGGAGTGAGAAAACATGTGTTAAACATCAAGTGCAGTGCTCAGACGGTGATTCCTATTTAATACATATCAGCTTTCTCTCCTGTCTTTTTTTTTTTTTTCTATACTTTCCTTTTTTTTTCCTCTGAGTCATGTGCTGTCTATTAATATTTCTGTCCTCCATATTGGTAGAATAAATGATGCCTAGGAAAATGCTAATACCTAAAGTCTCTGATCTTTAGGTTAGACTAAGCACTTAGTAATACAATGACATTTTGCTTTTCTAACAAGTTCTTGTCCTTTATTCAGAAGTGTCTGAGTAAAACCTCTGAGGGAAGCCAACTTTTCATAAATTTACAAATCCAGTGCTTCATTCTTCTGCTGCCATTTTCCAACCTGTCAGACACATCTGTTTTGCTTTTGCTTCACTGGGCTCTCTGCAGGAGCCTCCTCTTTGACATGATTATCCAGCAATCTCATTTTTAGCTCCCTGCATTGGCAGCTCCCTCCTGAACTGCTTGAAGATATTTTACAGATTCCCCCCCACCCCCTCTTAGTGACTCTTAAGAGACTACTCGTGGGGGGATGAATTAAATCATCGACTCAAGTGTCACCCTAACCTTTTTTTCCTAAGTGAATAAATTATGTTCTGGGGCTCCCATCTCACTGAAGGTGCAAATGTGCACCTCCTTCCTGGGAAGACTCCCAGCCCAACTAAATTTTAGACATTTAGCAATAATACTACTGCTCCCAAATGCTTCATGGCTCTAGGATGTCTTGTAGTGAAGAACAGATTATGCCAGTTCAGAGTCCCTTTGGGCCTAGTTCTAAAGTGCTGTGTTCTTTCTCCATTGAGATATTTTCCTCCCAAAACTAAGGATTTCTGGGTCCCACCTGCAAGCTACACTTTCCCCAATAATCCATTATCCTGCATGACATATGACATCTCCCTTCTCAGAACAGTTTCATTGCACACAACCCCACCCGCCCAGTCATGCCATCCAGACTGGCAATCATTCACTTTGATGAACTTACTGAATTATAAATTTCCCATAGTTGAAGCTTTTTATTTTTCATCCTTTCCTCACATGAAAAATAATACTTCCTTATGTATGGACTTCTTTGCTTTTAGGCATTTTGGTCTGCCACTTTGCATCTTCTGTAGCTGAGAGTCTCATCATGATATAATTGGAAATAACTATTTTCTGATTTCTTTCCTGAATCTATTTCTCTCCAATATATCCTGCACCTTGTCAACAACATTTCTTTTGAGTACAATAGCAGATTCTATTGTTTGTGTTTTAAAGTTTCCTGAGTAGCTTCCTATTAATATATATATATATATATATATATATATATATATATATAATTTTAAATGTGCTTTTTGAGATACTTTAAAGGGAGAGTCTGCTTCTTGATGTGTAAAGTTTTCTCAATTTAACTCTTGCCTACACTTTGAATGTAATCATCTACTTCCAAAACTATATCAACAGTTTACCCATGTATCAAAATCCCATTGCTAGTTTGTTCTAAAATTTTACATTTATATTTCTATCTGAAACTTATATTTAAAAATTTTCAATATCACCTTCAAGATTAGTTAAAAGTTAGCCACCATTAGCATTCAATTAACACATACCAAGCCATAAATTTATCATCTGCATCTTTGTTTATGACATCAGCACCTTGCATAAAAACGTGCATTTTCATTTCCTCCACGTTAGAATAGATGCTTTGTGAAGGTGTTCAAGAAATTTTTGAAATATATACTCTGTAAGAGTGCATAGTTGCATCTTGAATGTAGAACACAGATTCTGTCACATTAAAAATAAAAAAATAAATTTGATGAATTGGTGATTTAAAGGTTGAGTGTGTGTGGTGGTTTGTATAGGAATGGCTCCCATAGACTCATGCGTTGAATGCTTGGTCTATAGGCAGTGGTGCTCTTAGGAGATGTGGTCTTGTTGGAGTAGCTGAGGAGGAAATGAAAATGCTGGAGGAAGTGAATCATTGTAGTGGCAGGTCTTGTGGTCTCTTATCCTCAACCTAGACCCAATGTAGCACACGGTCCCATTTTGCTGTCTTCTGATTAATATGCAGAACTCTCAGTTCCTTCTCCAGAACAATGTCTATCTGCACTCTGCATTGTTTCCCACCATGACCATAATGGACTAGGCCTCTAAAACTGTAAACTAGCCATAATTAAATGTTTTCCCTGATAATAATTGCTATGGACATGGTGTCCTTTCAAAGCAGTAAAACACAGGCTAAAACATTTTGTGAACCAGCAGCCAACAAATGATGTGATGGGTTAGTACGTGAAGTTATACACAATTAATTTAGCAACTTATAGACAGAAAAATGTGTCAAAGGAAAGAAATTAAAGAATAAAAATTTAATGGAAGTAGAAAAGGAAAACCTGGAGAGTGGTGGCTGAGTGGGAATTTTGGAAAAGTTAATATAGAAGGTCTTTAGAGTCGTCTGATTTTGGACATTTTAGGAGGTTCTATCCACTTGTGCTTGCATTTGGGAAGAAGTAATTCATATACACAGGCAGCAGCTCTCCAGACCATCTCTGCTGTTATTAGGTATATAAAATAAAATACATCAAAGCCTTCTTAAAGATTCAAGTTTATTTACCATCTCTATTGGATTTGACTTGACTAATTTCTGGATTAGTCTATACAACACAGATGGAAAATACCTGCAAAAAACATGAAGCGAAACAGTAGTTAGACTGCTCTTTAAAAATGGGGAAAGAGCCTGGCAGTGGTGGTGCATGCTTTTAATCCCAGCACTTGGGAGGTAGAGGCAGGGAGATCTCTGTGAGTTTGAGGCCAGCTTGGTCTACAAAGAGATCCAGAATAGCCCAGGCTACATAGACAAACCCTGTCTTGAAAAAGATAAAAGGGGAAAAAAGAAAAGGGAGTGAGGAGTGAGGAGAATGAGTGAAAAACCATAAAAAAAACCGATTCACCTTCATTGCCCCTGGAGGCAGAAGATAAGTTTTCATTGCTGAAGCTACAACTTAAGACCAAAGGCTCAGGGGTCCTTGAAGAAAATGGGGAGGAAACATTGTTAGAGTCAGAGGAACACAGTGTTTGCAGTTTGTGTTTCCTTGAATTGTTAAAACCTATGTCCATCAGTATTACCAACATGGCTGCCTAAATATGACCCGAAAAAGGCAACATTAATAAATCTAACATGATGAGGAAGTGCAGGGGTGGGGGGGGTACAATAGGCCTTAATCTTAGACAAAGAACTATGGGGAACTAAGGGAAGCTAAGAGAGAGGGGGAATGTTGTGTCTAGTAAAGCGCACACTGATTGGTTATCCACTGCCAAATTGCCAGCTTTTAAGACAATGTATATAAGTAACATTATATAGACTGAGAAGGTTATATTTAGGAATACACAATCATAAGCACACATACACACATGAGTATGTGAAAATTACTTAAAGCCAAGAACACATCCTTGAGTTTTCAGAAATTTCTAGAATCTAGGTAGAGTGCATTGGGCAGCTTATTTCATCCCTTCAGTTCTCATCAGTAAAATTAAGATATGGTACCAACTTATATCAGTAAAACAGTTGTACACACAAAAATAATATGTAAACTTTATCATATTTNATTCATAATGGATCACTAGAAAAGGCTCATTCTCTTGTGTTTAATTTGTAAATTTATTTATTCTTCTTGAATTTATGACCAATATAGCTATTGTTTCAAGGTCAAAATCTGCAGGTGGATGGTTTGGTAAATCACACATATTGACTGAAAAAAAACCTTAATTTCACTCACACATGGACTGTGTCTTAAGTTTTTTTTTATGTTAGTGTTCTAAAAACTCTTAATGGAGTTAATCAATGTTAGAGAAAAAAGTTGGATTTAATTAAATGTTACATATCTCTTAACTCAGGAGACATAGGCAGCTCACATAAATCATTTTGCAGAGATGGAAATGAATGGAACATAAGAAAGATTAAAAAAAACACTCATCATTGTTCTCTGAATTTACATAAGGTAGAGTCTGTGTAGGTCATAATTCAGTAAAAAAAAAAAGAAAGAGTGTAGTAAACAGGTCAGCATGTACTTCTTTTATTAATCATAGTTCTCAATTCATGTTAGATTTCTGATGAATTTGGTGCCTGATATATCACAATAACATGTTATGTTTGACTTCTGGATTTATATTAAATATGACTGTCCTATAAAGACATAGCAAGGCTTTATCAAATCCCCACTGTGCCTTCCGAGAACTCACTATGCTCAAAGGAGCAGTTCATCTTATCTTGTAAAAAAACTGCTTTGATCCCTTCTTCACTACGATGACTTTATTTTTATTGATCTAATTGCCATGCATGGTCACGTACAATGTGACAATCTCTTGGGAAGAAAATGCTGCTTCTCTTTGATTTGTGCTATGTGAAATTTGGTAATTTGCTGTACATTTTATCTTGTGACAGAGTATACAGTTAATATCATGTAAAAGCCACCTGTATGAATGAATTGGGATTATTTAATATGACTAATACACTTTAAACAGATGCCAAGATGAACAGTTTTAATTGGAAACCAAAAAAAAATATCTTTGGATAAATGATGCATGCTACCCAGTTATAATTCAGAGTCTAGCCAGGGGAATAGTGTGAGGCTAATATGAATTAAACTCAGAGAGTTCCCACATCCTTTGTGCACACTTGCAAGTCCCCACCCCCTTCTCACCACAGCTGCTGCTTGTTTCCATCACCGAGTTTTAAATAATTCAGTGAAAATTTCTGAGAAATAGAGAATGTTTTGCATAATTTTGAAGCCTGATTACTATTTGCACCAAATGTTGCTGATCAGCAAGATTGCCTCAGTGGGAGTAGAGAAGATTCCATATGAACTGAAATTCAAAACAAATTTATTAGCTGGAAAGCTTGAAAGAGATAGAATCATCCCAACATCATTTGTCACCTGATCTCGGAGCATTACAAAGGGAAACCCAAACACAGTGTTAGAGAGTGTTCTTTAGGTAGGCTTTTTTTTTTTTTTTTTTTCTGAGCTGTCAAAAAGGAATAACATTCATTGGTTGCATTACAATAAAGTTTTTATTAATTTTCAATGGTTTTATATATTTATTCTGTGCACTTTTTCTCTCTTCTACTACAAGAATTACTTTTTTATAAAGTTCAAGATTACACTCTCTTGCCCCAAATAAAAAACCTCCCATTTGACTGCTGTTTGCATAAATGTTTATTTTTTGTTAAAAATTAATTCAATATTTAAAGAATGTGGGAAATAACTGGAGAAGAGCCATGAAGCACGAAGTTTAGGACAAATATATTTTACTATAAAAATGGTTGTGTTTTGAAGCATACTGACCAAGAGACTAGCTTACACCTAGGAATAAAGGGAAAAAATAAGTCGGACTGACAAAATAATAAAGTTTGGTAAAGGAAACAAAACATTTGTGAGAACCTTTCAGGAAAAAAAATTAGAATTGGAGAATCATTGGATATAATGTATTAGGGACAGAGGTCACAAAGTTGAACTGGATTTGAGGAGAGTTTGAATGGAGATTCCAGATCTTTCTAGCTGTAGTCAGAGCACAATCAAGCAGGATGAGTCAATGTCCAGGACTAAAGGACTCTGAACAGTGCCTGAGAAGTCTCATGACAAGAAAACCTATATGGCCCAAAAGGTGATTTATTACACTATTCAGAATGTACTACAAAAGTAGTCTAGAGTTCCAAAGATCTTGTCAAGTCTTGCTATTTTTAGGCATTATACTTTATTTAAGAGTGTTTATATGGATGTTGGGGGTTAGGGATATTGTATGTGCACAGCTGTGGGTGTACTCACCTGTGTATGAACAAACACACAGAAGCCAAAGGTCCACAATGAATGCATTTCTTTTGTTTTCTACTTTTAGTCTTTGAGATGCAATCTGTTAGAGAGTTTGGAGTTAGTTCTTTCTGTCAGCATGGCTGACTAGTTAGCCCAGGGATCTGCTTATTTCTCTGCCCTATAATACAGATATGAGTCACTTTGTCTGGCCTTTATGTGGGTCCTTGTACACAAAACACTTTGCCTGATAAGCCACCTTCACAACTCTTAAAACAAAACATCTACAAAAGTCTACATTCTCATTTGTATATCCTTTGTGCCACCTCTCATTGTTTGAGCCTACTTACTCTCTATTGTTCTTGAATAGAAATGTCCCATTTATATCTACATAAAGGCTTTTCCACCAAAGACAACCTTTTGGTCAAGTGCATTATTTGGGGGGGATGCACATGGTTTCTTGTACTCTATGGCTATGGTATTCTGTGTGAACATACCCTGAAGATAGAGTACAAGTCTCATAAAGTGCTCATTGTGAAACAAGGATCTTTTCCTCAATGGTTTCTTTGATCTATGAGTAAAGTAGGATTTCAAAAGGTTTTATTGAACATGAAAATAAAGGAATGTAAATGCATTAAACAGTAGCACAACATCATTTTGCAAAAGTAATATGGCACTGCCTTTTACATGAAGTAGGGGACACATTTGAGTCCTTTGGGTATGGCAGTGTCACTTAGCTTTTCGACATTAGCATGAGAGATGCACAAAGGGTCAATGGACAAAATTTTAATTCTGCTTCTAATATGGTGGAATATCAGTGAAATAAATCAGAGAATGGCTTCAAGTTCCTCTTAATAAGGGACTCTACACTTGTTATTTCTCTTAGTTTTATTGTTAGAGAAAATATGATGTCTGTATTTTGAAGTTAACCCCCTAAAACCCACTTCATTCTTTTTTTGCAACAGAGACTCATCCTGTAACTCAAGCTGGCCTTCCTTCAACTTGCCATTCTTCTCCCTTGACATCTCAAGAACTGGGATTAGAGGCATATAGCATTATGCCTGGCAATTTTTATATGTAGCATTTCTGAGTAAGAATTGTCTTATTCAGTAGTGTCCCTAAATCCAGAAATCACAGAGGTTGATGACACTGCTTAAAATTTTTTCTCTATGGGTCAGAATTAAACTTTTTAACTTACCTGGCCCAGCTTTCTGCTCCTCTAAATAGAATTTGGCATGGTGAGTGAATGGGGAGAGGGTCCTCCCCTTAAGATTTATGAAAGGTTTTATGCCATTCAGTGTTTAGTAAATGAATGTACTCTTTGATCATTCCAGAGCTTCAAAAGCACATTGACAATAAGCAATGGTCACTCTATTCTATGTGTACGGACACTTACAGGTTACTTCAAGTATCAGAATTTATATAGTTTCTTATTTCTTTCTGTCAGTAATTACATATATACCTGAATTAGAGATAAGAGTTGGCAAATGCATATCACTCAGTGAAGAGTTTTTTGTTTAGTAATATGTAATAGTAGCTCTCTTTATGAAAAGAAATTCATTTCTAAATATTTGTTGCAAATCATCTCTGAAGAAGATCCTGCTACAAGAAACCTGAGCTAATAGATTCAGAGTCAATAGTCTGGAAATAAAAAGCTAGGAGTAATAATAAGAATATTTACCTCTAAGTCAGCATATAAATATAATACACATGTTGGCCATATACAAATGAGCACATTAATAACATACTAGTCAATTTGTAGTCTGATGAAAAGACTATGGAGTAGACCATAAACAACCCAATGAAAATAGGATATATAGTTTCTATTTCTGGTCTGCCATAAACTCTTTCGTTAAAAGTAAGTATAGAATTACTTGAGATTCAATACTTTTATTTATAAGATATCCAGGAGGATATCAAATATGCCTCAAATTGGTATATCAAGTGAGATGAAACATAGATGATTTTGAAAATGAATATGTAATCAAAAGTGACACATATTTAAAGAAATGCTAAGGAATCAACAATTCTTGAAAAGTGATTTCTAATTTCCTCATAATACACTCTGTGTCTCTTAATCATTAAGTGCTTGCAAGTAGACAGTGAATTTTTTAATACAATTTTGGGTGTGTTTTCAGAGATACCTCAAAGTTTGATGAGATTTTCTTTCTAGTTCATGTTTAAATGTTTTTTTTTAATTAATAGTAAAGCTTGAGTGGGTTCTAGCCACCCTGTGAGGAAAATTGTTTTCAATAACTAGAAAGATTCCCTAAAAGAGTCAAGAATGTCTGCAATGAATTACATAGCAAATTCCAAACCATTAAAATGAAGTCTAATAATCCAGTCATATTTTGTTATCAAGGAAAATCAATATTGTGAAATCACATTTCAATTAGCAAAAGAAGCAACATTTCCTATATATAATCTCATAAGTGCTTATGAAATAGTCAATAGAAGAAAGGCTCTTCTGCCTGGATATTTGTACAACTTCCTGGTCTGATGGTCCGATTAAGAAACTCACCTCGTTGATTCACATCAAGTGATCGATAGACTTGCAAATGTAAAGCAGATAATCAACTCTAGCAGATTCTTCATTTATCAAAACATCAATGTCGAAAGAAGCCAATATTTCCAAGGGTGGCTAGAAGAGCTTGCTTGATCAGTCTTCTTTGTAAAGACCATTCCTAGTGTTTCCTCCATGTTTGGCTTCTCTGTCTACAACTAGCCACATAGCATTGATTCAAGAGCATTTGCTAAATGAAAAAAAAAATGCCAAAATGAATATGATTTTCTAGGACTTTACTTGATACATGGACTGAAGTGTTCAAATGTCATTACCTTATTCAGATGAAAACCCACACCTACATCAGTAAAGTTTTAAAATGTAACAGTCCCGTGTTCTCTTTCTAATCTCTGTGTTCCCACTGTTTTCTCTCTCTGTTTCTCTCTCTATTTCTCTCTGTCTCTCCATATATTCATTATGTATTTATATGTATTTATTGGTATATAAATAGCAGTTCTCTCTCTCTCTCTCTCTCTCTCTATATATATATATAGAGAGATACACTTACAGGACATATATATATATATATATATATATATCCTCTCTCTCTCTCTCTCTCTCTCTATATATATATATATATATATATATTATATCTATCTATCTATCTATCTATCTATCTATCTATCTATCTATCTATCTCTTTTATTTTGTAATACTTTGAAAGGATCAGTCATTTTTTTGAGGTTTATTTGTTTTATTAATATAAGGACACTGTAGCTATCTTTACATACTGGAAGAGGGTATCAGATCCCATTACAGATAGTTGTGGCCACCTTATGGTTGCTGGGAAATGAACTCAGGACCTCTGGAAAAGCAGTCAATGCTCTAATTGCTGAGTCTTCTATCCAGTCCCTGGTCATTCATTTTTTATAAAATAAATGTATTTTATTTAAATGATAATAATAACATTTCCTCTCTCCAGCCTTCTTCATACCCCCTTATTTCCTGTAAAATTATGGTCTCTTATTATTGCTATACACATATACATAACTATATACATACAACTTGTTGAGTTTGTTTAATGGTCCTTGTATGTATGCAGTTTGGAGGCTGACCACATGATATTGGATAACCAATCAGGGAGCTCATTCTTGAAAACATTTATTTTCTCTTTCTCAATAGTCATTAGTTTCCTTTAACTCTTTGTCTACAAGTGTGGTCCCCAGACTTCTCCCTTTGCTGTAAACATGTCTATTGGATTCGTCATTAGATAAGTCTCTTTTAGTGGCCATATTGTAAAGGTATCATGGAGACATCTTCCCTGTAATTTTTAGAAGACACCATCCAACAGCAGATTTCCTTGTTTTAAGGTTCTTATCAATCTTTCTGTTTGTATTAGTCATGCTTCTCTAGAGTCACAGAACTTATGGAATGAATCTGTCAATATATAGAGCGAATTTATTAGAAAGACTTGTAGGCTTCAGTTCAACTATCCAATCTTGTCTAGCTGTAAATGGAAAGTCCAAGAATCTATCAGTTTCTCAGCCTCATGAGACTATGTATCTCATCTGTTCTATTGTATAAACTGGAATCAATGGGCGTGCTGGCAAAGTGAGGGCAAACAGGCAAAGAATGAACCCTTCTTTCTTCTGTTGTCCTTACATAGGCTTTCGGCAGAAGGCATGACCCAGATTAAAGGTGTGCCTCAAGATCTGGATTAAAGACATGTGTGGTTCTGGATCAAAAGCCTGTTCCATTCCATGTCAAGATCCAATCAAAAGTCTGTGTCTTCCAGTCTCAAGATCCAGGTCAGAGGAGTGTTATTGTCCTGCCTCAAGATCAGGATGACAGGTATGCCCTGCATTTCTGGATTTTATTTTATTCCAGATATAGTTAAGTTGACAACTGAAAATAACCATCACACTGTCCCTTTTTCAGTGAAGTACCCTGAGACTTGCTGCCAATTTTATTGACATGTATCCTTTGAGGCTGTGCAATCTACAAACATTTGTTCTCTGCATTGTATCAGTTGCAGTTTTATTAATGGTCTCACTATATGGCAAAGAGTAACTTCTTTGGTGTGGAATGAGAGCACAATTTATCCATGAATATAGGGATAAATACTTAGATTTCAAATTATGCTGTGCTCATCTAGTGGAATGGCAATAGTAATTTCATTTAAAGGAAAAGATGAATAAGTCAATTCACATCTTATGGTCCACATATTATTCATTTGTGTTTATGATGGTCATGGAGCTCTCATTAGGTAGTATTACTGACATGTATACTTGGAGATAGAACTCAAAATACCCTTGAGAAAGTAAATTTGTATTTGCCAAAACCTAGAAATCTAAGTTTTCTGTTAAATTTATCTTCAAAGTAATTTTTTTTCTTATTGTTTCAGTTTTTGTCAGTATACTTGGAAGCACATGGAAGTCTATGTTTACTTTATAACTCCAGAGTTGAACTTGAGAGAGAGAGAGAGAGAGAGAGAGAGAGAGAGAGAGAGAGAGAGAGAATGTGTATGTGTGTGTGTGTGTGTGTGTGTGTGTGTGTGATTAGCAGATTTCCTTAAGATTTTATTATAACTTGAGCTCTAATTTCTCTTCTCATCAGAGGCCACCTAAGGAGTATGAAATGTATGAGAAGAAATCTTTTAAATCAACAGCAGAATCTACTGAAATAAATTATAATAATTCAATTTATTTACTAGAGAAATAATCAGGTAATTTGTTTTATGGTCTATGCAAATTATGCGGTGGCAGAACCCTTAAAATTCCTGTATTGTATTAAAACACATATTTCTGGGAACACAGTAGAAAGATGCTGTCTGTCTCAGATAGGAGACCTTTGAACCCCATCTACCACCAGATAGACTAGATTGCTATCACTAGTCATGAAGAAGAAACGATAGGTTGAATAAAACAGTGCATGCATTGCCAAGGTCAATATTCCTACATTTTCCTTGTAGGAAATTTATCTGACTTCACTTGTTCATTTTCTGTTTCTTTTAGTTAAACTTGTAAAACTGTGGGAACATTTGTTCTACTTGAAATTTCTACCAATTTACTTAAAATGCTTAAATACTAGGGTATGTACATCCCTTGATACAACACAAATTAAATCCAACGCATACATATTATAGACACATATGATTCTGTGAAAAGCAGCCCCACTGAGTCTATGCTTACATTCTATAAAAATTGTGCAATAATATCTACTTTATTTGTTGATATTACAGAAAGCTAGTATTTGTCTTAGACAAATACTAAGTGGCTAGAATTTCAAGTGGTATATTTTAAATGTGTATGGATGGGTTTAAGTGATATGATTTGATGATAAATATAAATAAGATGAAATGCAACATATTTTACTATCTTAGTTAATTTCATGTTCATGGGGTATGAATAAAGCTTTTATTTTTAAAATTAAGATTAATTTTCTTATGATAAATACACAGAAATTGAAGAAATACAATGCTGATATATTCATCTCTGTGTGGACATTTGATAGCATTAGATTAATCAGAACTGTGTGTACTTGACAAAATATTTACTATGGAAAACCTGCCATTGAAAAAAAGGATAGAACAAGAAACTCTGTGTAATGTAGGGAACTGTAGGGAGTACTTCTTAGCTGAATATAAAAACCAACACCAGTAAAATCACACTGCACGGGTAGTAACAAAATGTGGCTGAGCAGATTTATAATGTGTTTGTGTGAACTTGTTCAGGAGAGGTAGAGTTAAGGAATGGAGGAATTAGGTGTTGGTAAGCATAAAAGATTATATTTTATATGCCCTAATACAGGGGAATGCCAGGGCCAAGAAGTGGGAGTGGGTGGGTATGGGAGCAGGGCGGGGCAGTGGTGTAGAGGGAACATAGCATTTGAAATGTAAATTAAGAAAATGTCTAAGCTGGGCATGCTGGCGCACGCCTTTGATCCCAGCACTCGGGAGGCAGAGGCAGGCGGATTTCTGAGTTCGAGGCCAGCCTGGTCTACAGAGTGAGTTCCAGGACAGTCAGGGCGATACAGAGAAAACCCTGTCTCGAAAAACAAAACAAAACAACAACAACAACAACAAAAAAAAAAAAAAAAAAAAAAAAAAAAAAAAAAAAAAAAAAAAAAAAAAAAAAAAAAAAAAAAAAAAAAAAAAAAAAAAACAAAAAAAAAAAAGAAAAAAGAAAAAAGAAAAAAGAAAATATCTAATTAAAAAAAAAAGAATAAAAGATTATATTTTAAAATGTGAGGCTGGGGTGTGGTATCCCCAGAGGCCCTATGGTCATCAGAGAAACTATCTGTGAAGAGACAAGAATGAAACTCCATAGAGCTCAACTTAGCTGTCACTAGTTCAGACTTCTTGAATTACCCAAGGACATTTATTCTAGCCATATTGAAGTATGGCACAATTTTGGAAAAAAAAAAATTCTGATGACTCAGTCCTATGTGTATAACAAAGTTTCAGGAGAGTTTACATTGAAACTCTTGACAATGTATCTATGGCTTCTTCCTTTAAAATAGGTTCTATTAACTCAGAAACAATGTTCATGATAAGGGGCTAGGGAAAAATCACTGAGGTAAACATAATGCTGGTGGGAGTCAAGATTGGCCTGGCCCCAAGAAAAGTCACCTGGGTTTTTGTAAACTACAAGTGATATCTCTCAGAGGGATGGATTTTATGGACTTAGAAACAATGGTCACTATTTAAGGGGAAAGGATCTGGGATAAATAAATCTAATATTCCAGAGAATGCAGGGAGAGACTAGCTCTGCTGACCACAAAGGCTCACAAGGTTGTAAATTATATTCTTTCCCAGCATTCCTGGGAGAAAGATAGGTAAATACCTCTTTTCTTTGAAGAGATAAACCTGGGTGTTTAAATTTTCCAGCCTTATTTATGTAAACAGGAACCTCTTGCCCTCTATGTTTAATTAACTGAGTTTCCCTAACAGATGCAAGTTAGCAAACAAAACTAAAATTTAGTCTGGTAGCAACAAACCCAAAGCCTGCTCATACTGAGGATTCTGTTGTTATTTTCAAAATACATGCCACAGAAATTTTCTTATTATTGAACTGTAGAAATAATGTTAATTTTGTTTTTAATGATTAAACTTCACTAACATTAGTAGAACTTTAAGAATAAAAAATCATAATATATAAAAGCGATGTTTAACCTTAGTTGGCAATTTGATTGACTCTACAATCAACAAAGCGACCAACTTGTGAATGGGTCTGTCAGGGTATTATTTCTCCTGAAGATTTCACTGGCATGGGATGGTCAACCTTGGAGTGGATAGGGTTGCCCAGCAAGAGACCAGTTACAGAGATGCCCAGGGGAAGAGCAAGCACTGCTTCTTTTGCTTGGTCAGATTTGATAATTTTTGGAGGGTACATCTCTACTGTTATTTCTTTTCTTTTTTGAGTTTTTTTTTTATTAGATATTTTCTTTATTTATATTTCAAATGTTATCCCCTTTCCTCATTTCGCCTCTAAAAACTCCCTACCCCGTTGCCCATCTCCCTGCTCAGCAACCCCATCCCCTCCTGCTTCTCTGTCCTGGCATTCCCCTACACTGGGGCAACGAACCTTCACAGGACCAACGCCTCTTATTCCATTGATACCCCACAAGGCTATCTTCTGCTACTTATGCAGCTAGAGCCATGGGTCCCCTCCATATGCACTCTTTGGTTGGTGGTTTAGTCTCTGGGAGCTCTGGGGGTTCTGGTAGGTTCATATTGTTGTTCCTCCTATGGGACTGCAAAAACCCTTCAGCTCGTGCAGTCCTTTTTTCTAGCTCCTCCACAGGGAACCCTGTACTCAGCCCAATGGTGGGTTAGGGTCATCTACCTCTGTATTTGTCAGACACTGGTAGAACCTCTCAGGAGACAGCTATAACATGCACTTCTGTCAGCATGCACTTGTGGCATCCATAATAGTGTCTGGGTTTGGTGATTGCATATGTGATGGATCCCCTAATAGGGCAGTCTCTGGATGGTCATTCTTTCAGTCTCTGGTCTACACTTTTTCTCTCTATCTCCTTTCATGGATATTTTGTTCCTCCTTCTAAGAACGATCGAAGTATCCACACTTTGGTCTTCCTTCTTTTTGAGCTTAATGTGGTCTGTGAATGGTATCTTAGGTATTCTGAGCTTTTGGGCTAATATCCACTTATCAGTGAGTATATTCCATGTGTGTTCTTTTGTGATTGGGTTACTTCACTCAGGATGATATTTTCCAGCTCCATCCATTTGCCTAAGAATTTCTTAAAGTCATTGTTTTTAATAGCTGAGCAGTACTCCAACATGTAAATAAATGTACTACATTTTCTGTATCCATTCCTCTGTTGGAGGGACATCTGGGGTGTTTCCAACTATTATAAATATGGCTGCTATGAACATAGTGGAGTATTTGTCCTTAGTGCATGTTGGATCATCTTCTGGGTATATGCCCAGGAGTGGTATTGCTGGATCTGCCAGTATTTCTTTGTCCAATTTTCTGAGGAACCGCCAGACTGATTTCCAGAGTGGTTGTACCAGTGTGCAACCCCACCAGCAACTTCTCTAGCTGTGGTTGTTGCCTGCTCTTCTCTGATGTTGTTTTCCAGCTTCTTTCACCTTCCTAAGTAGGTGGAAGGTTGATAGCTCTCCAAGAATCCTCCCACTGAGACACACAGCTTAGTAAACAAAGCATCTGTTGATATCTTGGACTCTAGTGCATGCACACAACCATTGGTTCACTTCCTTTTCCATATTCTGTAAGCCAGCCCAGCAAATTCCCTTTTTAGTATACTTATTGTATCCTCCTGTTCTTTTAGAGAACCACGCCTAACATAATAATACCTATGAGGTGAAAAGATATCTGAGAAATATTTTATTACAGATAAAATACACAACAGCCTTTTCATATTTGTCAATAAATCTTACTGGAAGAGTTTACAAGTCTGAGTTCTTGTGTACTTTCAAATAATTTCTTAAAGACGGAATTTGACCTTTAAGTTTTCAAATAAACAATTCTTTTATCTTTCCTTTTGCAAAAAGACTGACTATACCTCTCTTCTCTCTCTCTCTCTCTCTCTCTCTCTATATATATATATATATATATATATATATATATATATATATATGTGTGTGTGTGTGTGTGTGTGTGTGTGTGTGTGTGTGTGTGTCTATGTATGTATTTATGTATGTATATATGTATGTATCTATCTATCTTTGTATTATCTATCTATCTATCTATCTATCTATCTATCTATCTATCTATTATATAATCTATTTATATATCTCCAGTTTATTTAGTTTTGATTTTCCACAAATGAAGTCATTTATACCAAAAGGTTAAACATGCTCACAAATCAAAACAGAGTCTTATTTAACTTCTAATCTAAAATGGAACTTTTGGGGCTAGCTGATAGTACGTGTTCTGCTTGCAGACATTAGTTCAAGGCACTGCTAATCAGTCCACCTTTATGATCTTTCATACTGCAGTTCCATTGACTGTGTCATAATACCAAAGATAATTAGTGCAGGTTTATCAATTTGACTTTTGCTAACATTATGGTCTTTATTTTGTACCATATTTTTAAGGGTTCCTCTGGGAGACTGTGAATCAGTTCATTGTCTAGGAAGACACTTTTCATTCTGGCCCAACAAAAGCACGGTTTAATTAAGAAGCATTCTGCCATTCATTGTGCATTACAGACTACAATTTTGATGTTGGTCTCTAAATGCTAAAATTCGTCAGGTTCAATTTCTCAGTTCTAATTTTCTATCAGAGAAAATGTGACACTAGGCATGGATCCAACTTTTCTATTAGCATTTATATTGACAGAGTTAATGATTTTATTATCATCTTTGGTTTGTTGCTAAACAGTAGACATCACGCCCCTCTTTGTGGATGACAACATGTATAGTTTGAGTGCTTTATCCCTAGGGAAATCTGAATCATTCTATTTAATTTATTGTAAGGTGGTCAAATAGAATGATGGCA
Source organism: Mus minutoides (assembly GCA_902729485.2). Lineage (NCBI taxonomy): Eukaryota > Metazoa > Chordata > Mammalia > Rodentia > Muridae > Mus > Mus minutoides. The sequence goes on along the minus strand of LR750974.1, from coordinate 100,366 downwards.
AAGAAGTGAGAAGAGCTTTAGTAAAAGAGTACTATTCCCAAGGAAGAAGCAGGAAGGATTTCTTTTTTTTCAGGAAACCATCATTATGAAGATAAGTTGCACACAGTGGGAGTGAGAGCCTTCAGGCAGACTTACAGTCTCCCTGATACTGATCCCGAAATCAACTGTTTGAGATGGCATGAACCATATGTACTGATACAATTTAAGCAGTGCTCTGATAGGCCCATTATTCCCTTCTGTATTCTAATCAAAATTAATAAGACCAAGCAGTGGAATATTCTATTTATTTCTCACATTTTGGACTCTGCAGCCAACCTCATCATCTCCTGATTAACTATAGCATGTATAATAATTCCTTTCCCAAATATTTAGGTGGTGGTAAGTATAAATCTCTATTAATGAATAATTTATTTGTTAAATACAAATGAATTACCATATAGTTTTATGGGAACAAGATGTGACACTCCTGTGTGAAGTACATTATAAATCAACTGCTTCTCCATTTACATGGTAGTTCCTGAACATATTATAGGATATCAGTGCTCCCTATGTCTACAGGAGTCAGATGCTACAAACTTTTAGGATGGATAGAAGCAGGATACTTTTATATAAAGCTTTATGTACTGTTAACATATTGATTAGTATATTGAAATATTTTTCACAATTTATACTAAAGTAACACTAAAATAAACTAGCTATTCATCTTCATGTTCAATTAGTAGAATAATCATATTCCTGCCACAATTAAAGTGAAATGGGAATATATTCATGCAGTATAATTAAATATATTTAGTGTCCAAATACTGTCTATATGCAAATTTCTTATCAACAGTTTTAAAAATTATATTCATCCTCTGAGACACATATGATGATTTCAGTGTGGTGAACCAAATCATTGCTACAGAGATTTTTAAATTAATTTCTAGAGGCAACGAAAGCCAGAGTCCTTCTTCTAACAAGAAAATTCTAGTTGAGGGGATTGTAATTTTGTGCTGGAACAGAAAGAGAGGGGGACACAATAGAGTCACAAGTGTATAAATATTTATAAAGCTGATTCCACCAGTCGAAGGAAAACCAGCCACTCAAATATTACATATAGAATGAGCTATGCCCAATTCGAGGAAACCAATAGCTGAATAGTCTCTGCACACAGAAATAATGTGAGTCACTGGACTCTATCTGGCAGTAGCAAGAGTCAGATACTAATGGATGGTTATCTTTAAATTGTTTGATTAGTTTGAAATAGAACAATGCAATTGAAAGCATGGTGTTTCCTCACAGACCATCTCTGTAGCTTTTAACTCCTTTGTGACTTACTTCCTGAAGTACAGGGTTGTAACAATGACAGCACAATTTGGGGGGAGGGGTCAACCTTGAAGTCACAGTATGAATTGAAATGTTCCAAAAGATGTTGGTGCTAGTATTCTTTTTTTTTTTTTTTTTTTTTTTTCGAGACAGGGTTTCTCTGTGTAACCCTGGCTGTTCTGGAACTCACTCTGTAGACCAGGCTGGCCTCGAACTCAGAAATCCGCCTGCCTCTGCCTCCCGAGTGCTGGGATTAAAGGTGTGTGCCACCACGCCCGGCTTGGTGTTAGTATTCTTAATGAATTAAGAACCTTGCTCTTGATTTGGCCTAAGTATACACAAACAGACAGAGAGAGAGAGAGAGACAGACAGACAGACAGACAGACAGACAGACAGACAGACAGACATACCATATGTGTGTTCAGGTTTTACACACACACACACACACACACACACACACATATATATTATATATATTATATATATTATATATATTATATATATTATATATATATTATATATATTATATATATTATATATATTATATATATTATATATGTTATATATGTTATATATGTTATATATGTTATATATGTTATATATATTATATATATTATATATTATATATATTATATATATATTTTATATATATAATGTGTCTGCAGATGCCTATGAAGTAGAGAAGAATACATAAAATGCCCTAGATCTGGAGTAATAGGCCATTATGAGGAACACACTAGAGTGACAGCAAGAAAACTCTGGTCCTTTATAAGAGCATCAAGGTCTCTTAACCATTGTGCAATCTCTCCACAGGTATGTCTGTGGTTTTGTGTTTTCTTATCCCTCTCTCTGGGTCTTTATTCTTATGCTGCCTTGAAGTCTCCTGTAGACAATGGCCTTAACCTGTTGTTACATGATTACTACTGCTTGCTTGTGTATAGATGGGAAGTTTATCTAATCAGCAGTTAGAAATAATAATTGGTTTAATCGTATTTTTAAAAAAAATAATAGAAGTTGATAGCAGATACAACTTGTAAACATTTGTAAAAGTAAGTTTTATTTGCCTAATGTAATTGTCATTTTGGAGGCTTCCTGCTGAATAAAGTCACTCTTTCTAGTTAAAAACAAAACAAAACAAACAAACAAACAAACAAAAAATAACATTTTTATTCCCACTTCCAAACTATTTTAAATTCTTATATGATTCATTAACATATACAAAACCATACCATTTCTGGTGAGATTGTCAGAGATGGTTAAAGTGCTACATTGCTTCAGTTTTGGTCTGAAGTGAAAGGAGTATGTTTTTGGAAATATATTTTATATAGTTTAGAATTTTATTTCTGAAAGACACTGAGTTTGAATGGTTATATGAATGGATATATATATATATATCCTGTGTAGCCCTGGTTGTCCTGGAACTCACTTTGTAGACCAGTCTGGCCTTGAACTTAGAAATCCGCCTGTTTCTGCCTCCCGAGTGCTGGGATTAAAAGCGTGCACCACAACACCCGGCTCTGAATGGTTATATTTTTAAGCATAAGAGGTAACAGCACCTTCAGAAGAGCAGTCAGCAATACCTCTCCTGGGCATATACCCAGAAGATGTTCCAACTGGTGAAAAGGACACATGTTCCACTATGTTCATAGCAGCCTTATTTATAATAGCCAGAAGCTGGAAAGAACCCAGATGTCCCTCAACAGAGGAATGGATACAGAAAATGTGGTTGTAGATGTGTTACCTCATGATAAGACGATAATTTTTTACTTAAATACTTTAAGAACCCGTTTACCTACATAGACCTCCTATATTAGGAATGTGAGGTAACCCAATCACAAAAGAAGTCATTGGGTATGCACTCACTGATAAATGGATATTAGCCCAGAAACTTAGAACATCCAAGATACAATTTGCAAAACACAAGAACATCAAGAAGGAAGACCAGCTTGTGGATACTTCATTCCTCCTGTGAAGAGGAAACAAAATACCCATGAAAGGAGTTACAGAGACAAAGTTTCGAGCTAAGATGAAAGGATGGACCATACAGAGACTACCCCACCATGGGGGATCCATCCCATAATCAGTCATTAAACTCAGACACTATGGCCTAGGACAGCTAGTGCCTACTTAAGGGACCCTGATATAGCTGTCTCATACAGAAGTGGATGCTCATAATCATCTATAAGAGGGAACACAGGGCCCACAATGGAGAAGCTAGAGATAGAACCCCAGGAGCTGAAGGGGTCTGCAACTCTAGAAGAGGATCAACAATATGAACTAACCAGAACCCCCAGAACTCCTGTCTCTAGCTCCATATGTAGCAGAAGATGGCCTAGTCAGTCATCATTGGGAAGAGAGGCCCCTTGGTACTGCAATCTTTATATGCCCCAATACAGGGGAACGCCAGGGCCAAGAAGTGGGAGTGGGTGGACAGGGAAGCAGGGAGGGGGGAGGGGACTTTCGGAATAGCATTTGAAATATAAATTAAGAAAATATCTAATAAAAAATTGGAAAAAAAGAGGTAATAGCAAATTGTATCTTCATTTTTTAAAAGATGTTATGTTAGGAGACAAAACATGAGAAAATAGACAAAATGTCAAATTCCTCTTAATCATGTTACAGGGTTTGATTCTCTAAAAGAGACCCTTCCTTTATCACTTGACCATGGAAGATTATTTTTGAGAATAGACAGTTCTTTGGTCAAGTAGGTACACAAACAGTGGTGTTTACGCCACTGTTAGAGATAATAATCCTAGATACATGCTTCAAGAGGACGTCATATAAACTCATATGGTCAGATTTCTTTACAAATACACAAGCTTCCTCAACAGATAACAATGAAAGCTTCCTTAGGTTGACTCCTCCTAGTCCCTACTTCTGTTATGAAAAGTGAGAAAAAGCTCCTATGCAAAGATTAATCTTCATGCTTTAGATATTCTAATCTAGATATTATAAATAGGTCCAAATGGCATTCAATTGTCATTTTTCTGCACATTTCTATAATGGCTAATGGTTTTGAGTCATTTCTCCAAATGCCGATTTGTAAGCACATTTCATACATGACATGTATGTGCGGTGTTTTGCACTTACTTTTATGTTTGGTTATGCATTATCTTTGCTTTGAATTTGGAGGGTTTGTTATTTGTTCAACACATTTACGTTCCTTATCATATGCTACTGGCAATATCTTATCAAAGACTAGTCTAAATTTCCTCATTTTAAAAGTATTTTTTGACTCATATTTAAAAGTATTTTAAGATATATTTAACTCATATTTAAAAGTATCTTTTAACTTTGAAGATGATAATAATAATAATCCAATAATAATAAAATCCAACTTTTTTACAAATTGTAATCTTACATTGTGTCTAAGAAATATTTGCTCAATGCAAGGTTGTAAGCATTAGTACTACATGTTGTGGCTTTAAATTTTATTTTTAAGTTTATTTTATGTTTGAATTAAGCTTGATGGTGTGATGTCTGGATCAAAATTTCCTGTCTGTTTGCTCATAGAATTTTTAATATGACCTAAATTTAAACTCAGTAACACCTAGGTCTAGAGATATGTTTAGCCAGTATCTAAGTATAAACTAAAGATCACTGTATTGTTATTTCACATTTCTTACTAAGTCAACTGTGGTAGCTTGTGTTCCTTAAGGAATCTGTTCTTTCTAGCTAAGTTTTCAAATTTATTGACATGAACTATAAAAGTTCTTTGTAATAACAACTTGCCTTGAAACATTTGTAGAATCCATAGTTATATCAGGCTTTAGTATCTTTCATTTTCTGGCTAAGTTTGATGGCAATTTCAGTAGTTTTCTATCTGCAGAATCCAGATCTAACTCTTTATTTGCTCCCTTGGCTTTTCCTTCATTTTAGCTTTAACTTTTCATCGTTTTATTTCTTCTTTCCTTCACTTGAGTGTGAAGCTTCATTCTTCCCTCCTTGCTGTACTTTTTGAGGTGGAAGCTGAGGTCACTGAACTGAGAACTTTTTTTTTTTTTTTTCTAATTAGTCATCTATGGCTATAAATTTTCCTCTCAGTTCTGCTTCAGTTGTGGCCAACACATTTTAAGACGTTACGTTTTCATTTTCATTCCATTTAAAGTGATTTCTCATTTCCCTTTTGGCTCCCTTTTCAACCCACAGTTTATTTATAGTGTGTTATTTAATTTCAAAATATTTGGGGATTTTTCTATTAATTGATTTGTAACTTAATTCCGCAGCAGTGACAGAAACTATTCTATATGACCGAAGCCTTTTTAATTTGGTGAGACTTGCCTTCTGACCTTTAGGCATATAACCTTTCCCATTATGTGATTGAGGCACATGTGATCCTATGTGTCCTGCTATTGCTATATGGCATCCTCCATCGGCGACACTGAGGTCAACTTGGTTGTTGGTTGAGAATGTTGTTCTAGGTTCTTCTTTCCTTAAGGAATTTCCCTCTAATTGTTCTTTAAATGTTGGGAGCAAAGTGTTAAGTATGCACTGGCTCACTGGCTTTGTGATTTCAGCAATTTCTCTTTGGGATTCTGTCACTGTTTTGAAGCTCTGTTTTCCATTTGTGATGGCTCTGTGCTCCTGAGGAACCTGGCCTCTGTAACTCCGGCATCTTCTTTGTCATCAGCAATGTTGGTCTTTGAATAACCTTGGAAATTTTAATAGAGGCACCTTCCCTCTTTTTAAATTAATGTTTTACTAATGTTCACATAATGAACCTATCTGTGGTTGCCTGAAACATACTTATATTTTCACAAATATATCAGATATGTGCTATGCATTTATATAAACTATATGCTCAGAAAAATAAGAGTTTTTGTTAAAAAACCAAACAATTTATTTAGTTTCATTTCATCAATACTCTCAGCTATGACATCAATGATTTAAATGTATTGTCTTGTTATTTATATATGTTTGTTGTGGTTTTTTGTGTGTGTGTGTGTGTGTGTGTGTGTGGGGTCTTCTCTATTCTTCCTCTCTCGTCTTTCTTGAAAACAATCATATTTTTCGTGCTTCATCACCTTTATTGACTTCTCTATATTAATATTTTCTTCTGTTATTTGAATGGATTTTTCAGGCATCATATTCAATTTTAATTTACCAATCTTCTTTGAGCAATATCTTCCCTATTATGCTACTCACAATGTAAGTTTGGACTTTTACTGGTAGGACATTTGCAGTTTGACCCTCTTTATGTTGTTTCTCTAAATATAATGTAGCAATTTCATCATTGCAATTTATTTCAAGAAGATAATGTTTGTTCATCGGTGACATTTCCCTTATGTTTGACACATTCAGTTTATGTGTGTGTGAAGTGAGAGATTGGGGGCAGGGTGAGGGTGTCATGATGTAGGGTACATAATGAAATAGGGGAAATGTAGGAGGAATTTTGGGTGGAAGAGAATATTATCAAAATACATTGTATGAAATTCTAAAAGAATAAATAAAAACATTGTTTAAAAACTATATGCTAGCTGTTAACTTATAATCCACAGACCCAGAGAAATTAGATGAAGAGGCGAGGTCTAGTGGGGACAAATGGATCTCCCTTGGAATGAGAAATAAAATAAATTTTTTTTCAACTTTTATTAGATATTTTCTTCATTTACATTTCAAGTGTTATCCAGAAAGTTCCCTATATCCTCCCCCCTCCCGGCCCTGCTACCCTACCCACCCGCTCCCACCCCCTGGCCCCGGCGTTCCCCTGTATTGGGGCAAATAAAGTCTGCATAACCAAGGGGCCTCTCTTCCCACTGATGGCCAACTANGAATCTCAGGGTTGTTTTGATCTGCATTTCCCTGATGATTAAGGATGTTGAGCATTTTTTCAAGTGCTTCTCAGCCATTCGATATTCCTCAGTTGAGAATTCTTTGTTTAACTCTGTGCCCCACTTTTTAATGGGGATATTTGATTTTCTGGTGTCCACCTTCTTGAGTTCTTTATATATATTTTATGAGTGTACTGTGGTCAGTGGGATGGGAACAGGAAGACAGGATTGAGGGAGAGAGTATGGAGCAAGAAGACTGGAATAAGTAGGATGTTGAGGCATGATGTGGAGAACTAGTGCATTAGAAAGTTTCAGAAACCCATGAATCCCTGCAAGGACTCCAACTAATGGAGGATATGGAACCTGAACCTGCCATCTTCTGTAGTTAGTCAAGGCTCTCAGTGGTGGGCCTAGGATACCACCCCAGCCACAAATCTTTCACCCACATCCTGTCCTGCCTGCAAGATACACTGAGCCAATGATGGCTCAGAGCTTTTGGGAGTGGCCAACTGATGCCTGATGTAACTTCAGGCCAAATCCATGAGAGATGAGCCTATGACTTATACTGCCTAGATGGGCCGCATCTGAAAGCTGGATGGCTCAGAAACCCAGGGTGGAACCAAACACAACTGGCAAAATAAGGTCAAAGAAATGATTCCTAATGATATTCAGTTATATCAATGCCTTGTCCTGTCATCATCAGAGAGTCTCACAGCAGCTGATGGGAGCATATAGAGACCCACAATTAAATATTAGGCAGAGTTCCAGGAACCCTGAGAAGTAGTGGAGGGAGGATTTTATAGGAGCTAGAGGAGACAAGAACACAAGAGCACAGCCCATAGACTCAACTAAGCAGTGCTAAATAATTTAAAAAAATAGCTTTAATTTAAATCATTAAAAAATAGAGGCATAGAGAGACAGAAGCAGCACCCACCAAGTCTGCACTAGGTCCTCTGCATACATGCTATCACTGTTTAGTTTGGGGTATTTGTGGGAATCCTAGCATGGGAAGCAGGGATGTCTCTGATCTTTTGCCTGCTTTTTGCAAACTTTCCCCTCCTATTGGATTGCCTTGTCTAGACTTAATATGAGGAATTGTGCCTAGTCTGATTGTAGCCTGCTATGCCATATTCAATTGATATTTCTGGGAGGTCTGTTCTTTACTGAATGTAGCAGAGAACAGGATCTAAGGAAGAGGGGAGATGGTGGGTAACTTGGAGGAGGGAAGGGAGGAGAGGCTGAAGAAACTATTAGATATTATATAGTGAGAAAAATAGACATAGAGGAGACAGAGATAGATATAGAATCCCCCATGTCTTTTATCAACATTTACAACCTTGGATTTGAAGAAACTACTAAACAATTAAGCCCTCTTGTTATGTTTGTTGGAAACCTGTGTTGCTGACAAGCACCCATATTGCCTATAATTCTAGGTGCAGGGTATCTGATGCCATCTTAGTGCCTCTAAAAGCATCCACACAGACAGACACAAGTACACAAAAAAATTAGAAAAAAACAATAATTTCAACATTTTTCTAAGATTTCAACTTGTAGACTATTATGATTATAACTATTTTTATTCGGTATTTCTAGCTTGTATTTTTAAGGTACCTTTGTCAAATTGATTATTTCTGTATAACAAACTAGAACCTCTAGAACTGTAAGCTAAATAGACCCCCTTCCTCTTAAAGTTGCTCTTGGTCAAGATATTTGGCATGCCTCTGTAAATGACTTCCCACCCACACTCCTGACAGAAACTGTAATCATTCAATGTCAGCTGCACAAAGAGAAGACATGAAATTAGGAAGGGAATTTGTGGGAAGACTGGTTTCAGTGGGAAGGAGCAGGTGAGGGAAGAGAATGAGAGAAAACAATTAAAGAAGATTGCAATATGAAGCACATGTTATAAGCTAACTCATATAATTTTAATTTTAAAAGTACAAATTTTGGGGCTGGTGAGATGGCTCAGCAGGTAAGAGCACTCGACTGCTTTTCCGAAGGTGATAAGTTCAAATCCCAGCAACCACATGGTGGCTCACAACCATCCTTAATGAGATCTGGTACCCTCTTCTGGAATGCCTGAAGACAGCTACAGTGTACTTACATATAATAAATAAAATAAATCTTGAAAAAAAAAGTATAAATTTTTAAAGAACTGGATTCTAATCTGCATTTTGTAAATTTGAGAACATGAGCTAATCTCTGCTTCAATTTTAAGTTCTTATAAAAAGTGTGCAGTTTACTAAAGTCCTAAGAACTAATATGTAAGCCAAACACAAAAGTATATATCTTTTATTACATGTAGCATGGGAAATTTTCACTGTATTAATAATAATAGTTAAAATATAAATGCCACAAAATCATATATATGTTAAAATGTTTACTAGGTAATAATTATCATGAAGCAATTCTTTAGACCAATTTAATTCCAACAACATAGCTGCTCTGGCAAGGAACCACATACCTTTATTTCCTCTGGCTGGAATACAGACATGACTTTAGTACACACCTTTAATTCCATATATATGTAAGATGAGTTGTAGAAGGAAGCAGTCATGTTGGATAGTCATATCTAATTGTGGGGCAGACAGAGTGACAAATTAGAGAAATATTTGACAAAATGAGTCAGAGGTAGGATATGCCATTCTTATTTATGAGAAGAGGGAGGAAAAAGAGGACTTAAAAGAGCAGTGGAGAGAGAGAGAGAAAGAGAGAGAGAGAGAGAGAGAGAGAGAGAGAGAGAGAGAGAGAGAGAGAGAGAGAGAGAGAGAGAGAAAGTTAGTTTTATAGGGAGAGTTTCACAGAGATAGGTTTCAGGTAAAGATAGAAATGAGCCAGAGGATGAGAAGGAGTTAGAAGATTAGAATAGATTGCCAGAGTTAGTTTGAAGTCGAGTATGACAATTCAGTCAAAAGCTCAGCGATGCCAGTTTGAATCAGTCAGCTTGGAGAGGAGTTTGAGCCAAAAGAGCTGGATTGAACCAGCAAGCCAGAGTTTAGAAAGAAATAGAAAGGGTGAGCTTATTCAAAAGTAATTGACAGAGGCTCAACTATTCTACGGCTACAGAAGCAGCCATAGGTTGGAAGATTGGAGGGAGGCTAGAAGCTTTCAGGCCTGGGCCTAGCAATAGTTAGCATAGAGATAGAAACACTGTGATCTAGCCTCAGCCCAAGTCATGTATTCATAAAGCTTGGCTGTGGCTCCCATCTCATTCCTTCATCTGAGGAAATAAAAGTGACATTCATACTTATACAATTCAAAAGAAATAAAACGTGTATAATAAAATATGGAAATAAAATTCATAGTTTACAAATATGCTCTGAGATATTTCAATGATGTTAAAGAAACACTTAAAATTTTTGAGATGACTTACAGAAATTGCAAACTTTATCTGCCCCAATACAGGGGGATGCCAGGGCCAAGAAGTGGGAGTGGGTGGGTAGGGGAGCAGGGCGGGGGGAGGGTAGAGGGAACTTTGGGATAGCATTTGAAATGTAAATTAAGAAAATATCTAATAAAAATTGGAAAAAAAAGAAATTGCAATTCTAATCCACTTGAAAGGAACTTGAAAGGGATTAAAAGGAGATTTATGAAGTAAGAAAAGGTAACACTACAGAATGATTAAAAACTTGGAATTGATGTCAGCAGGTCTTGACTTTGCATGTATATAATTCTACTTTTGAGAGATGCACTTTGATTACATTGTTTATAGCCATTGCTAGAAATTATCCCTATCTCTACATCCCAAACTCCTCATATATAGAGTGGAGATAATGACATATATTGCAGAGATGCATTGTAAAAAATGTACCCCAGAGCCTCAGCATATGACCATATTATAGGCATGTGGAATCACTTTATGGCAACATTACTGTATCCTGTTTCAGAAGTAAAATTCACACTGTCTGCATGGCATTAGCCTAGCAATGGTTGACACTCTTCTCAATGTCATATGTTACTAAGCCAAAGCTGAAAATTATGAATTTAGAAGTAGTGAAAGTTTCAGAAATTTTGACTTCTAAACAAGTTTTACATAAAGCAAACCATCATTTGAGGTGGATCAAATGCTCTTTGGAGAGCTTAAATCTTTAACATTTATTCCCCACAATAATGGTAACAGGCTAACCATTGCACAGCACATGATAGGCATGGGAAAAGCCCTGGTCAATCGTAAGCAGTGCCCACCCATTTGTTTGACTGCATGGAAGCAAAGGATAATAGTGGTTTGAGTGGTTATAAGGCAAAACAAAACAAAACAAAACAACCCAACCAGCAGATAGTTGATTGAGGTCTTTGGTTTTGATAAATGTGCAGAGAAAGATTCTACTTCCTAACCAGATGTATGCTACATATGGAAATCGTTATAGCTCTCCTAGAGAGGTTCATGTTCAGCACTCTATCATATAATATTAAGAAAAACATTTCTATATAGATTAGAGATGCAAATCAATTGAGAATTTCTATAATCAGTTCGGAGACCTCAACACATTAAGACACTCGTGGTAAACACCAATCTTCTGCTTTTGCTCTACTCCCATACTATTTTATCTTTACCATCTTATTATATTTGTTTATTATTTGTATGTTTGCTTTTTTATTCTTTTGTATGTGTGCTATAGCACACTTGTGGAAGTTGGAGAACAACTTGTAGGGGTTGGCCTTTCTTTATTCCATATGAAGATAGAACTAAGTTTTCAGGATTGCTGGCAATCCCTACTGAGCCATCTTTCTGGCCCCTATGCTTTTTGAAATGATTAGGAGGGGGAAAAACCTGGAAAACCTGGAATAGGTATTTGAACAAACGTTTTTGTCATTTATTCATCCAGGAATTTCAAAAAGTACTGAGTTGTCACACTCATTCTGTATTGGAAAGTTGCTGCACAAGCAGAGAGAAAAGGTAGGACTAAACCAACAGGTTACTGTTTAAGATCCTGGTCAATGATATTAAAGTAGAAGGAAGATTCGAATCTCAAGACTTTCTCACATGACACAGATAAGGTAGGAAGGCAAGCTCTCCTTATGGATTTTATATTAATGACACTTCATGGTGTTTGAAAAGTTGCCAGATGTCCACTAGAAGATTTGAAGAATATGACATTTATATGAATAGAACTTTAGCTTCTCGGCAGATGCTTGCTGAGATATTTTTTGAAAAGCATGATGAGTTCAGCAGTCAGAGGATAGGTCCATGGGCGGGAAGGGCAGCCAACAGCATCTGCTGAGTCTTATTTCCTGACTTCCTTGCACTTGCCAGAGTCGTCATCTGTCAATCAGATTGATGGCTGCTAGGAATACAGAGGAATGCAGGTGCTGGGTTTTTTTTTTTTTTTATTCCTATGTAATATTTCATGCCTTTAGAGGGAAAAATAATATAATATGGCATCTTGTTGAAATGCACATAAGGGGTTGCTGCTGAGAATCTTGTGGCCCCTTACATTCAATGCATGCTCCACATGGTATCATAGAAAGCTCCAGGAAATCCACTTGAACACAACTTTTATTAAAATTTTCAAAAAAATTGATTGGCAAACGACTTCAGCCAACTTTTAGTCTCATTAAATTTTTTCCTTATCAATCCTTAATTATAAAAGTCTATTTTAAGAAAGTCTTCAGATTAAATGACTATAAACTTTATATACTTTTACACAGCACTATTACTTAGGAGCTGAAGAGAAAGTTCTAGATATAGTACTTAGTATCATGAATGACAAACACAAAACAGACACACATGGTTTAAATAGCTTGACTGGCTAGAATAATGAAGCTTGTCTGCTCTATATTGATTGTTACTACAGAGTATATATTTAGAACATGTGAAGACACAACTCACTTGACATAAAGGCATATGCAGAGGGACTATTGTTATGTATTTCCTGATATTTTTATGTAAAAGCAATAATATAAAAAATAAAAACCTTTATAAATTCCTTAGCTATATTTTTATGGTTGTGATTTATAATTGTAACTTAGCTAAAGGCTTTATAGAGTTCAGTAACAGTATTTCTTTGACATTTTATGGGAACATGGAATATAACTTTGCTTTTGTTCCTCTTTTTGCAAATGTGCTACTATCAACCTTTGATAGATGACTGTCTTTTATTGCTGAATGTCTGTTCCATCTCCTCAATACTCTATGAGTAAAACTTTCCAGAATTTGACTTTTATTAAATGTTCTTTAAGATGTCACTTTATTTAAAATACAAAATAGGAAGAACAAAGTCAAAATTTCACTGCTATTCGTAAGTAGAGACTAAGCATCATTTGAATGTTGCCTGTGCTTCAACTTCATACTCTTTCCTTCCTTATTTCTTTAATTACTTTTACCATCATGCATTCTATGGTGTCTTTATTTATTTTACCATGAAATACCAAAGGAAATTTCCAGTTTGTGAAACTGCTAGTTCAGTTAAGGTGTATTTTGTTTGTTTGTTTTTCACATTCTTTAAACTTGCATTTAAAAAGAACTGGCAAAGGAGCCTGGAAGTTGAACTTTTTACATTCTGTTTACATGAGAACAAATAAATATTTAGAAAAGAGATTAATTCTGATTATGTTTTGGATCTCTGTCAGCTCTAAAACTTTCCATTGTTTTCTGATTCATGCCATTTCTCTTAGTATGTTAAATATAAAATCTTAGAAAAATAATCTTATAAGATTTGGTTATGGGAAAACATTTTAGCCATTAAGTGGCTATTACTCTGTGTGCTTATAAAAAGAAACAGAAAAATAGCATTCTGTTATTTTCAAATCTCAAATCTACTCATAAACCACTATAGGCAAAAAAAGCAACCTCAACTTATGTGGATGTCATTATGAACATCATGATCTGTGGCTCTTAATCCCCCAAAGCACTGTCCTCTATTAGTAAGAGTTGAAGTGGTAGCTTCATAGCTCACTATATTCTTCTTGTTTAGTCTTCTTTCTGCAGAATAAATGTATTCCACTCTATACCATCCACCTTCCAGAACAAGAACAAGAATCTGAATTTTTAAAAAGGAGAGAAAAATAAGTGTTAATATGCAAGGTCATTTTTTAAATTTGATCCATAGGACTAGACTATAATTTTTTTTAAAAAAATGTTTTTATTTTGTGTGTATGATTGTTTTGGTTGCATGTAGGTCTGTGTTCTCCCTGTGTGTCTGGTGCCTAAAGAGGTAAGAATGGTTGTTGGAACCCCTGGAACCAAAGTCACAAACTATTGTGATTTTCCATGTGGGTGCTAATGACCATATCTGTGTCAACCACAAAAGCATCAAGTGTTCTTTGCTGTTGAGTCATCTCTCCATCCCTCACAAAACACATTTAAACTAGGTTTCTAGTATTATGGATGGAAAGTTGATGACTTCCCAAATCTACAGATTGAAACTGATTATTTGGAAAGATTTTGGCAGATTATTGCATGAGGAAATCTGAGACCATCTTTGTTTATGTGTTGGTGTGTGTGTGTGTGTGTGTGTGTGTGTGTGTGTGTGTGTATACATGTGTAGGTGTATGGATGTATGCATTTGATTGGTTTGTGTGTATTTGAATGTGTGTGTTGATGTGCACATGCCAGAATACACACGGAGAGCTCAGAGAATAAGTGTCAGTACTCATCATCTATCTTGTTTGAGGCAGTGCTTCTTATTCACCAATGCATATATCAAACTACCTGTCCTTCAGGCTTCTTGAAATACTCTTCTTTTTAACCTCCTACTTTGCTCTAGGCACACTGAGACTGCATCACTTGTGAGCTTATTTTGCATTGTGTAGGAACCTGAATTCCACTCCTAATGAATCTTAGTCCCATTCCAAATGTGTGTGAGTGTGTGTGTGTGTGTGTGNGAGAGAGAGAGAGAGAGAGAGAGAGAGAGAGAGAGAGAGAGAGAGAGATTGAGAGAGAGATTGTTTATTAGATCGTTTATTAACTCTCTTTTCTTTGCCTTGTTAGATTCAGGAAGAGAATGCCTGCAAACTAGGACACAATCTTGCATGTGAGGCCAGATGCTGGAAACTCAAACTTAGAGTTTTCAGTTTCCGATTTTAAGAAATGCATACTTTCTGTTTATATTTACTATAGCAGCAAGAGGTGACGAAGATCATTTACCATATGAATACATTTCCCCTATGTGTCTTATATGTTCCTAGAACCTTGGGTCTATGACTGAGATACATGATTAGAGGATGATTTGCTACAAGAACAAGAGGTTGAAAACCATGTACATTTAGCTCTGCTTTGCCAACATTGACCAAACTTATTTCTAAGTTCATCACAATTTGTACAGTAAGAACCAGATAACATAATAAAATCCATATTCTAGTAAAGACTAAGAGTTGATTGACTAATCTGAGGGATGATGAGAAGGGAAATGGACAAAAAAAAACCCCACAAAATTATCAGATGTGGACCCCAATTTAATTGCACCAAAGATGTGAACAATTTCAGGAGAGCAAAGGTCATCTGAGTGGTAGAGTTGGCACCTGGGCTCCTATTTAATTATGAGGGCTATAAAGGAGTACAGTGACCTGAAATATGAGCTCCTAATTTCTTAAAAAACAAAACAAAACAAAAACAAAACAAAACAAAACAAAACTATTTTCTCTGTTTACTTTTCTCCCTCTGATCCATTCAATATCACCTTTCCCATTCTTCTTTAAACTCATGGCCTCCTTTTCTTTCATGCATATAATCCATCCAATCCATATAATCTTAACTGTCCATGTATTTTCAAGGCGAATCATTTGGCAACAGACAACCAACTGATGTGCTCTTCCTCTCTAGCTCACAGCTCTCTTCAGCGATCTATGTCTATAGTTCTTTGTATGGTGCTAACGCCTCATGGGCTTTATTCCATTCACTGTGGTATGTCTATTGGTATTTTCCTTGTGCACTTAGCATTTGGGCAACTATATTGGTGAGATTTTCCAGGTATAGCGTCTGACATTGCTACAAGACACAAACTCACAGCAAACTTGCTAATCTTACACTCTGGATGTTGGGATTAAGACAGCAACTATTTGTGGGTATAATGATAAGTGTTTATGCATTGTTGTTCGAGATTATACTGGCTTAGGAAATTTGTATTTATAGATTCTCATCAATTTAAGGGTTTTCTTTTCTTTCTTTCTTTTTTTTTTTTTTTTTTTTTTTTTTTTTTTTTTTTTTTTTTTTTTTTTTTTTTTTTTTTTTTTTTTTTTTTTTTTTTTTTTTTTTTTTTTTTTTTTTTTAGGTTGACTTTAAGATAGATCTTGGAGTTTAGAAATCCCATTCCCCTATCCATATCTCCAAAGTTATCTGAGAAGTTCTCAACATTTGGGTAAAGAAGATTCCATGTGGGTGTGGTGGTGTCCTGTGACTCAATAGAAAGTTGGGGTCTAAGGACAGCTAACTGGCCTTGGCTGGCTGTAGAGCACACCCCTAAGTCTCATGTTGCTTGATGCTGTTTAATGCTTATGAAGCTTTTGGGAACCCAGTGAAAGGTCTTCAAAGTTATCAGAAGCATAACAGTAGGACTACAGCTCATCATCTTCTGACTATGAGGTGAGTTATTGTCTCTAACACATGCTCAACTCTAATGGACTACCACTAAACCAAGCAGTGAGACCAAGCGACAATGAACTATAACTTATGTCTGTGGGTCAAAAATCACCTTTCTCTCTTTATAAATTTATTATTGGGTATGTTTTGATAGCAGTAAAAAAGTAAACATATGTAATTGGCAAAAACCAACTGGAGAAGAGTCACAGCAGATATAGATTCCGTTTCAAGTACCAGTTAGGGGGAAGGCAGACAGCAAGGGGTGATGTCACTTCCATAAAATAACTAGTAAAGATTAAGTACCTTTTTAAAAAAAATTGAGTTTATATCTCCACTCAAATCTCCCTGTTGTGAAGTCATTTTATAAATATGCTATGGACTTCATATAAAATCAGGGTCATTTGTTTTATTTTTATCTTAATATTCAATGGTAGCTTTTGAAAAATCCAGTTTGATTTTGTATATTTAAATTAGCAAAGGAAACCACCCAGTGTGTGCATAGATATCAACATAGTTATCTTTTGACATCTATGCAGTATCTTTCCCGTATGTCTCTACACACTAATCCCAAGTCCCACAATTTTAAATATGGTTTAATTTATTATTAATTTTATTTTAATGTTTTTTATCTATCTCTTAAAATATATTTTAGGACAATTTCAAATTATGAAATATTTAAGAACTTCAGACTACTCACACATTTAGCCCCTTCCATGGTTTGACAATCATAGTTACATTTGTCCTGATGGGCTCAATCCTGGCCACACACACACACACACACACACACACACACACTAAATATATATATATATATATATATATATATATATATATATATATATATCTTCATTTACATTTCAAATGCTATCCTAAAAGTCCCCTATACCTTCCCCCCCACCCTGTTCCACTACCCAATCACTCCCACTTCTTGGCCCTGGCGTTCCCCTGTACTGGGGCATATAAAGTTTGCAAGACCAAGGGGCCTCTCTTCCCAATGATGGCCGGCTAGGCCATCTTCTGCTACATATGCAGCTAGAGACATGAGCTCTGGGGGTACCGATTAGTTCCTATTGTTGTTCCACCTATAGCGTTGCAGACACCTTCAGTTCTTGGGTACTTTCTTATGTGTTACTTTATCACTGACACTTGGCTTTCATGACCTTGACATTTTCAAAACGTAATCCATTAATATTGTAGAATATCCTCAATTTATATTTTTTCTGTTGCTTCTTTATGTATATCGATTTGGAGACAGATGCAGTGTAAATTTATTACTGTGTGTTTTTCATTATACCCTACAAATTGCCATAAAATTCAGAATTAAGTTTGAAAAAAATTTTTAAGTTTCTCCATGTGTATTTTATTTGTTATTTTTCTTCATTTAAAAACATAATTTATGATGAGATATCATAATTTAAAATGTTTCCTAGAATTATGCCTTGAAAAATATATACATATATATGTTGGATTTATTTTTTAATATTTAAATCAAATACTCAAATAATATTTGTGTAGCAATTGTCCTGTGTGATTATCCAATTCTATAATTCCTTTCCTGTACATCCAATAACCTAGGGTTAGTTTCTTCTTTCAACACTTTCTTACTTGCTTTGTTCATATGAAGTAATTACTTATATTGTATTCTTTAGATTATTGTACATCTCTGTCATCAATCTCTGCATTTTAAGTGTATGATTAGAGAATGTTTAAAATATTATGTATTCTGATAATTAACTTTTGCAGACTTTCCTGGCTGTGGCTTTCAAGGTGGCTCCTGCATCATTTTAATGTGTTTTAATTCTCTTTGAACCCTTTCTTAATTTCTCACATGGTGTTCAAAACACATCTAAGTTTTGTTGCGTCAACTCAGAGTCAGCCATTTATTAAAGTACTCCTTATTCTTTTTATGGTATGGTTGTAGTAAGACACTAAGGTTTAATAATTTAGAAGTGAAGGGGGCCAAGTTGATTCTAGAGCGCTTACTTTTGTTGCCTGTGTAAAGTGGTGGAGTAGTGCTTCCATAGAGAATGGTATGAAGATATGAAGATGAGCTCCAAGACCCACAGTGGCCTCCCACAAGAGTGTGGTCAGCCGACCAGGGATGATATTATTAAAGCAAAGTGACTTTTTTCCAGGAGGTATCAACTGCCTACTCCATTTGAAGCTTTCTTAAATAAACACACACATATTCATGTCCTTCATGCACACATAGGGAGAGGGAGACGGAGAGGGAGAGGGAGAGGGAGAGGGAGAGGGAGAGGGAGAGAGAGGAATGGAGGGAAGGAGAGGGACAGAGACAGAAACAGAGAGAGACAGAGAAACAAAAACAGAGAAACAGAAAGAGACAGAGAGACAAAGAGACAGTGAGAGAATGGAATTTTTCTATAATGGTATAACAGATACCAAAGGCCAGGAAATTAAAAACCCAATGTCAGGGATAGGTTGCCCCTTTTATTTCTTTTGGAATTGTTGACTATGAGGTCACACAGTCCTGATAGTCCTGATAGTACTCATAAACCTTTATAAATTATTGGTTATCCCAGTAGTATAGTTATTCACATATTTGAATAATAGAACACAGAGAAGTGAAGCTGGTACTGTCCTGGAAACTTCATTCCTCCTGGTTAGCTTTCATAGTGCTGGAAAGCACTGTGCCTAATACCGTAGGAGAAAATTAGTCATCAACTTTACACAACTTATGAACTCTGAAATCCATTTTTTTTTCTGTGAAGTAGCAGATGAGACATTTTTGAAAGTAAAATCTCTTCTATATCATACAGGAATTGTGTTTTAAAGGTAGATGAAAGGATTTTAAATGGTTTTATTAACCACAAAATGATAATTATCTGTGTATATTAATATATTTACATTGTTCTGGATATTAGATAACACATGTATGTATTTCAGCATTTTGTCATGTCACATAAATGTGCACATTTCATGGTCCAGTTAAATGTTTTAAAAGAATTATGTTTCATTAACACAACATGATCTTTAATTGCAAATTGTTTAATTTAACTGTATATTATCATAATGAGGCATATTCTATTGATTAGATATTTTATCATAGAATACAGAGACTATTAAATACTTTCTGAAGCAGTAGAAAAGCCCCCAATTATCAAGCAATGATCAGGAGACAGCAGTGCTCACTGGAATCTATCCAATCAGTACACACAATCTACAACTCTATAATGATTAAGAAATATAGAAAAACACATACTATAAACACAGCCTCAAAATTATAATGTGTCAATTATAAAGATACAGTTTTTAATTAGGAAATGTATTTGAGCTAGCAGCACAGGCCTGAGGTCCCAATACCTGGGAGCCTGCTTCAGAACAATCTTGCTTCTAAGAATAGCTAGAGCTGCCTAGGAAGACCTGACCTTAAATAATGTTGAGAGAGCATAAAATGATGTTCATTAAATAAAAAAGGAAAGAAAAGAAAGAATGAAGGAAGAAAGAAAGAAAGAAAGAAAGAAAGAAAGAAAGAAAGAAAGGAGCAATGTTTTCTTCAATGAAAATGGATTAAAGTCTTTTGAAATCAGTTAATTGAATCTTTACAATTGAAATAATATTGTGACTTTTAATCTTTCAAAACTCATTTCCCATATATTTTAAATTAAGAATAATATATAGCCTTGTTTTAAAACATGATAAAAATCAAAACACAACCTTATATACCAATTTAGATTTCATTTTGTACATGCAATTGTGATATCTGAAACTCTATCTTCTCTATCTTAAGGAAATGTCCTTGAGTAGGACTGCTTTGAGAAACAAAGGAAATGTTACAGTATTCTGAAAGAATTTTCCCCTGGATATTATTATTATCATCACATTGCCTTCCTGATGCTAAACCCATTCCATTATTTTATTCCTAATACATGTGTAAAGAAGGGTTCGTGGGAGTGATATAGAAGATGTCAGAGACTAGATCTCCATAAGTATCAAGATGATGGAGATGGAAAAGTGGATGAGAAACATTCACACCTCCACCCTACACAAAGAGTACAAATAACTAAGGAATTCTGGGAGGAGGAAAAATATTCTTCCATAAAGAAGATCATACCTATTGGTTTTCTGATACCCAGTGGTAAGCTCTGAAAACATACACATGCAAGTAATATTAAAATGACTCAATAGGCTCTATTTACTAATATTTATGTATACACATATGTCATGTAATAACAATTAATGAAAAAAGAGCCCATGAATTTGTAAGAGATACAAGGAGAGGTATATGGGGACGTTTGAATCGAGTAGTGGAAGAGAGAAATGTTGTAATTATAATCTCAAAAGTAAAGAAGTAAAATAAAACCAATTGCATCATTACACATATTTGCCTTGGATATAGATTTGTAAATATAAAAATCCAACCAAATACTGCTCTATTTGGTAGTATCTTTAGGTAAAAGCAAACACTGAATAATCTAACTTTAAGTATGTTTAGAAAAAATGAATGTTCTTTAAGATTTTATATGGCTGTATGTGATTTTTATTCCTGTTATGTGTGTACATCTTTCAGAAGAGAAATTTTATCTTTGATACTACATGAAGTCAGAGGAAACATGAAAGAAAAGAAGGATCTTATAGGGTGCATTGCTGGTTGGCTCCAGCCCTTTGGAGCTCTGCTTAACAATCTGTGGAGAATGGAACCTGAACTGAAGAGCGAGCAGACATATTTTACTCGCTTTCCAAGAGCGACAGGTGCAAAGAAGCTCGAGGAAAAAGCGTTCATTATGGGTAAGGTTAAAATTAGGTACTTAAGAATTGTCATCTAATTTAGGTCATTTATCATTCTGCTCAAAGCCCCTTTTGTACGACTGAGCGCTGCCGCGCTTACTTTACTATTAGATCATGTCAGCTGCTTCAGGATCACTTGAAGCAGATGTTTCACAGACAGAGAGCCTGGCTGACTAACAGCACCGTGGTAACGGCGAGTCACTTCTTGGCAGTTCTCGCGGTGAATGTGGGCATACCATGCAGGTGCAAGCATACACAGTGAAATATAGGATACATGCTTGGACAAAGGGAAAAGTGATACTGGTGAGAGACCCCGAGAGGGGTTTATTCCTGTGGGCCAAGGCTCCCTGTCATGAGATTTAAACTATTCCTTCTACTATCAAGGGGAAGACCAAAATCCATAACGAATTTAACTAAATATATGCATACTTTCAAACACTTTCCAAATCAACTTAAAAATGGAATGTCTGTCACTTAAATGATCACACAATATATTACTACCTTTTAAAAGTACCTTTGCTATAACACATTATATATTTTTACATTCTAAAACATATGAATGTGCACACATATAGATCAAAGAGAACTGAGAAAACTTAGAAATATTGGTCAATAATGTAACTACATTAACCAAATGCTTATTATAATTCAAGCTATGAAGTTTATGCGATAGAAGTATTTTTCACTTACAAAAATCTGATGAAAATATATTTTGCAAGAAACGATTTTAATTCCTAGTTTTTTTTNTAAAACATATGAATGTGCACACATATAGATCAAAGAGAACTGAGAAAACTTAGAAATATTGGTCAATAATGTAACTACATTAACCAAATGCTTATTATAATTCAAGCTATGAAGTTTATGCGATAGAAGTATTTTTCACTTACAAAAATCTGATGAAAATATATTTTGCAAGAAACGATTTTAATTCCTAGTTTTTTTTAATTTGAGCTAAATAGAAGCGAGCCTGCTGTTTGACTACAAAGAGGTTTTAGAAATAAAAATTACAACGTTTTATTGTCTACACTTTTCAAATAGTCTTCACTGACAATTCATATTGGCTATGTTAATTTTTCTTGGATATGTGAACAAACACGTCTTTACCCCAGTTAAGTTACTGACGACAAACCAAAGAAATGATTCCATTCACAGTAAGCTCGAAACAATGAATTTGTTTGGAGTTAGTTGTAAGAACATGGATGAGGACTTACCAAGAGGAGCGTGGGCCACTCACCTCTGGCTGCCCCACTGAAGAAAGTATTCCTCCAGCAACTGGTTCAACACCTATAATTTCTCCAGAAAAGGGCAGATCTTGCAATGCTAGTGCACAACCTTATGACTTTTTCTTGCATTTCCTCCTAAGGCCCACTTTCCACTCACAAAGAAAAGCTAATGGGTCTAATCTTTTGAGGATCTCATGAGGTTAATCATAGCAGCTCCATCTAAAGGTAATGGTGACCATGTACTGCCAAGAGGGCAGAAACCCAAGGAAATGTCTACACTTATGCAACCCCCCCCCCCTGCCCATTCATTCACTTACTCATTCATTACTCATTTACTTTATTGCTTTCTGGCTCTGGAAGTCCAAATTCATATTTCTGAAGAACACAGAAAAGATATTTTTAGACATTGTTACAGTATAAAAAACTAGAGAATTGTATACTTTTCCAAGAGTTCCCTTGAGAATGGCAAAAAACAAAAAACAAAAAAACCAAACCAAAACAAACAAACAAACAAACAAAAAAACCCGGCACCAATACACCCTCTAACAGCTACACAGATTGTATTCCCTTCCATGGCTGGAGGGCAGAATCATTCTGTGTTATTTTACTTTCTGGTAGCAACAAGTATTCTTTGGCTTTTGGGAGTGTAACTATGACCTCTCCTTGCATCTTTACAAGGTCTTTTCCACATTTTCCCCTGCATCTTGTGCTCTTCTGTCTCACGTAATGATATTTTACATCAGATCTATACCTGATCCAAATAATCAAAGTCATCCTCACCTTAGATTTTTAATTATATCCACAAAAGGCATTTTTTCCACTCTCAAGGTCATTTTTATTGCTTTTGGAATGTTATTGCTTTGGGTGTGGGACCGTGAAAGGCAGCCTGTTTTCTGGTTGAGCTAGG
This sequence comes from Mus minutoides, assembly GCA_902729485.2. Taxonomy (NCBI): domain Eukaryota; kingdom Metazoa; phylum Chordata; class Mammalia; order Rodentia; family Muridae; genus Mus; species Mus minutoides. The sequence goes on along the minus strand of LR750974.1, from coordinate 76,891 downwards.
TTTAAACCAGGAAACCCAGCAGCTGTTCCTGCAAGGGACAGAAGGTGTTTGCCACGCCCCCAGACACCAGGTTCCTGACATGAGGCCACAGCTCTCCATAATTCTGTGGCCATCAGTCAAGGAGGAGCAGTACCAAACCCTCCCACATGCATATAAGGTATCTCCAAGTTCTTAGTCCAAGTCAATGAGAAGTATCTGTCGTCAGACTATGACCCCCTCCCCCAAATATATATAAGAATCCTATCCAGAAGGAATAAATGTATGAAGGACTACTCAGTCACCTGAGAGCTTGCGTCATAAGAGCTGTAACACCAGCAGAGCAGTGGTGGCGTTTGTCTTTAATGCCAGCACTTGGGAAGCAGAGGCAGGCAGATTTCTGAGTTTGAGTCCAGCCTGCTCTACAGAGCAAGTTCCAGGACAGCCAGGGCTATACAGAGAAACCCTGTCTCGAAACACCAAAAAAGAAAAATTAAAACCAAAAAGAACTGTAACTTCAGGTGGCTTGGGAAGAGATCTGCTCTCCCAAAGCACCATCTGAAGCTCCCCTGAACTCCTCTCTGGCCAGTTGGCCTCTTGTTGACCCAGCACTGCCCAACTTAGTGCTGGGCAGTGTGGAGTAACTGAGACAACATGGCAGAGACAGAGGTAGAGCCAGCTGTTGTAGTGGAGGCTACTTCTCCTTCCTGCTCGCACTCTCTCTCTCATCTGCCTGAACCACTGCACCCGAAGGGCCTGAGATCTCTGTGGAAAGGTCTGCATTGGAGATTTCTTTCCAACCTACATGAAGATTCTGTGGAGGCTCAATGCCCCAGCATAGGGGAATGCTAAGGCGGAGTTGAGTCAGGAGTGGGTGGGTGGCTGCGGGAGCTCCCTCATAGAAGCAGTGGGAAGGAGGGGATGGTAAAGGGGGTTTGTGGAGGGGAAACTGGGAAGGGGGATAACAATTGAATTGTAAATAAATAAAAAAAACAATAAAAAAGTTAGAAACATTGAACATGACTATCTTAACCAAATACTTATTATTGAAATAATAAAATGTATGTCATACACTTACTCCATATGTAATCCTCATATGGCTACCATATTCGCGGACTGTTTCTCGTCTATGCTGAATAGGGAAACTGCAGGAAAGTGCTAATCAATTTCACTGTTAGATTCAGCTGCTTTTCTTTTTTGAGGGGGGGTCTGATAAAGGGAATTGTACATTAATTTATTTTCTTGCACCATTTCCTTATCACATTACACATCAGTTCTCTTTAAACTTGTAAGGTTTTAAAATACTGTGGCCAAATTGGCTCTACCATGTTTACCTTGTATCACCACTGGTCTTTAAGGACAGTACGGTTGCTTTCCAATGATTCCATTTATTGAGAAGAAAGCTGTTGAATAAGATTTAGCCATAAGGAGAGTTAGTAATTTATTCTTAGGATGAGCAAACGCCAGGTTAATTCTGGTGTCGAGAAGTGTAATGGAACAAAATGAGGTGAAGGAAACATGCCTGCCATTTTCATGCATTGGCTTTGCTGTGGTTTTCTAAGTTACATTATTCTTTTGCCTGAGTAGAAAGTACCATGTAGAAAACTGTTATTTTTTTATTATTGTATTGTTATTGTGTAGGACACATGGTGTGAAAATCCCAGCCACTGGATTTTAACATCACCTATAAACCAGATGTCACTTTCTCCAAGGTGCTATTTGTGAACACCGTCTGTTGGCCCTTTCAAGATACTTGGGTATCTCTGTTGGCTAACAAAATTTCATTGGTCCTGAGTTGGTGTTCTAGACCCCTTCCCTTGGATTATTTTGACATCTGATATGTTTCTTAGTATTTTCCAGCAAGCTACCAGTACCCGAAGTGATATTTTCTTTATAGTGCCATTTTTTTTCCTCTATTAATCACTGTATCCCTACAAATATCTACACATTTTGCTAGTCAGAGTGCCTCAGGAATATCTCTGTATCTAATTAGCTCTTAACCCTGCTCATTGTTTGTTATAAATTTCTATGCCTATCTTATTATGTAATGTTTTCATTTTTCAAAGCCATGACCATAAAAACATTTCGCAAGGATAAACAATTTTCTATATCAATTTTCTTAAAATATATTCTGAGAGCAGCATTAAGTGCTGCATCCCACATTATCACAATGTTGAACTGAGAAGTTAAGATTTTAATGTCAGTCTAAATCACAGAATTAAAGTCCTAGGTCATCACAGCCCATTCTGACCTGTCATTTGACTATACAGTATATAGCATGTCCATGTAAAACTCCCAACATATTTTAATAATAATTTCCTCTGGTTTTTTTTTCTTTCACCCCAGGGAACAGTTTTAGGCAAAGCATTTCCATATGGAAGGAGTGAGACGGTTTAACGAGCTGTATAACATCACTCATGAATAGTATTATATTAAAATCTCAAGAGCCTAACTCGGGCTGGGAGATCAGGGTGTATACAAGCATTCCGGTTTTGAATATGTTCACATATTGTCAGAACAGGAAATGCTACAAACATAATTATAAGCAACCCCAAAGACCATTTTATGAAGCCCACCATTTTAGCCTCTTTTGAGACCACAGATACTCCTCCTATTTCAATGGCAAAAAGGAAATCATCACGGATAGTGTCCGTACACATACAGTCAGAATGTACATTCCATGTTTAATCTGTTCAGAAATGGTTAAAATAAGCCTGGAAAAGATGAACAGGCTTTTATTAAATGACACAGTAGTCATTTGTCAATTATCAAGATTAAGAAAAATGTGTATGTAGTTTTCTTCCTCTGGTTGCCTAGAATCTTCTAGATCGGCAGTGGCTCAAAGCTGTGTGCACAGGTGATCTGAAGTAGCTGATGCACTTTACTAGTACCAGATGCTCAGGCTCTGTGCCCACTTAGGACTCCGGTTCACTCTATTCAACTTTTTCAAAGCCCCCAGGGGGGTTGAATGTGTCAGCAGGTTGGAGAACCCAGGACTGTTCAAGAGCAATGACTACCAAATTCTAACACGTAAGAACCACATAGGAGCTTAATAAAATTCACTCTCTGGTGCCAGCCATCCATAGACTTTGATGGAGTAGTTGTAAATACAGGTTTCATAATTACATTTTTGGGGAGAGCATCCCAGGGGATCCTATGCCCATGTACTATGTACTTTACTAGCTGAGAAAAAAATAAGGTAGAATCCTTAGGGAGAAGTCCTACCAATTCAAACACTGTTTTAAACAAGATTGATTCATAAGAAAGTTTATCTTGGCTTACATCATCACATTCATGGGCAATTTTCCTTTGAGATACAGGAAAAATTACTGAAAAATTCCATTTTTTTTAGATAAAGAAATCAAATAAAAGATTGCTGAAATGACTTCCTTAACCCTGTAGAAGTGCTATATCAGGCCTAGGTTAAATCCTGGTTTATTTATTTGTTATCGCTTCACTTCACAGACATTTATAAATGTGAACAATAGTATTATAAGCATCTAACCATGTAAAATTGAAAGTTTCAAATCTGTCCAAGTCAACTTATGGCAACCTAATTCTAGGTTCAAAAACTGATGCTAAAATAGAATAGAAATCTGATGCCAACATATAACCAGCCCAAGAACATTTCACCTCTAAGAATACATATTTTTTAATTAAAATTTTTTGTTCATACAATACCTTTTAATCACTGTTTCTCCTCCTGGAATGCCTCTCAGATCATTCTGACTCATCCAACTCAACACCCCTTGTCTCTTTTAAGAAAACAAACTAATTTTTTTTAAAAGAAAACAAGAAACACACGCGCACACGCAATTTATAAAAACCCAAGAGTAGAAACTACAATGAATAAGCAAAAAAAAAAAAAAGATGAAGAAGAAAAAGAACAAAGAAAGAAAGAACTTAACAGAACCCAGAAAAACAAAAAATGCCAAACAAACAATATAAAACAAAGAATCTACAAAAATGCCTTTCAGTTTACTTTGTGTTGGCTGTCTATTGCTGGGCATTGGTTTGTCCTTCAGTGTGGGTAGCATACCCAGTGAAAGCCCACTGGAGACAACCAATTCTTTCTTAAGTGTATGTCAGCTGGTGATGGCTTCATGGGTAAGGATGGGGGCTCATGTCCACTTTCTCCTCTCAACAGAGACCTTATCTGGCTTAGGCCTTGTGCATGCTGCCATAGTCTCTGAAAGTTCATATAGGAATCAGTCCTGTTGTATCTGAAGGACATGATGTCCATGTCCTCTCTGGTTCTGACAATCCCTTTTCTCCTGTTCTCAGAGCTTTCTGAGTCCTGAGGGGTTTGATGAAACATCCTACTCAAAACAGTGTGTCGCAAAGTCTCTCACTTTCTGCACATTGTCCAGTGGTGGGTCTCTGTATTAAGAGAAGCTTCTCTGACGATGGCTGAGACAGACACTGACCTGTGGGCATAGCAGAATGTCATTCGGTGTTGCTGTCTTCATTGAGGAAGCAGTAACATTTGGATTTCCCCTAGCCCTAGGTCTTAGTCTAAGATTCTTGGCCATCTGGTCAGTGACAACCAAATGCTCTGTCTCATGGCATGGGCATTTAAATCTAATCAGATAATGGTTGGTGACTTCCACAATATTTGTGCCACTATTTTACCAGCATATTAAGCAGGCAGGTCAACATTGTGGAACATAGGTTTTTGTATCTGAACCCTGTCCATGACAAACAATAGCCCTGAAACCTTATGGAAATCACATAACTTTATTCCCCAGATGTCTCTTTCTTTAGTTACATGGAGATAATTGCTCCTGTACATATTTTGTCTCTCCTAAGACTTATAAAATTCTGTGGACTATTTTTCGGAAACTCTTAGAGAAAGCAGTTAGTATAATGGCAATCATTATATAATTTTAAGTTATGGGTAATTGGCTTTGTCACCTGACATGTTGCAATGGATATTTGTAGACTCTATAACTGGTTTTGCTACTCTCATTAAAGTCATCCATAAAAACCACTTGAGTTAATATTTTTTCAAAAAAATAATTTGTGTTTGTTCATAAGGTACAGTGAGAATATGTTTTCATTTAGTCAAATGAGTTGGAATTGTATAATAAAAATATATTCCTCAAAATGTAAATGTTCTGTTTATCCTGTGATTATGATTTCTTAATAATAGAAGAATGAAAAGTAACTGCCCATTTCTGTACTAAAAATACTAAAATGGTAAAGCCTGATTTAGATATAGAAGCAAATACTCCAGCCCAGCAAATAGAAAGGAGTGCTTTCAGGGTCACTGTGAAAGCTAGGAGGAACAGGGCTGGCTCTTAGGCAATCATTGCCATAACTATATAGACACATCAGGGATAGAGTGTAGGAGGAAAGCCTGTTATGAGACATGCTCTTTACATAGTTCCAAAGGAAAAAGAATGCCTCAATCACGTCAAAGCAACCCCATGCACTGAGCTCTAAAAGCTATCCTGACATTTCTCATCAGCAGGGACACCATGAGCAATATCCAGTGCCTGAACCACCTGGAAGTAAAAGACTCTAATGACATTGGATGGCAGCCACAGAGAGTGGAGACTCTGCCAATGTAATGAGCAACTCTGAGATGATAATAGTTATGGTCTGAGAAGAAAGATTTTAAAGTCTATTTTTAGGGTTAAATATAATGGTCATCTCTTAGCAGCTTCACCATATCAACTACTGCAGATTATTGAGTCTGACTTTGCAACTCTCCTTCTTAAATCACTCAACCACACAGAGAACCTCAGTGTATGTGTGATGGTACATGGGCATCCTTGAGTGTATGTCTTCTGCAGCAAAGCACAGAATCAAGATGCATACATGAATAAAAATATCTTTGATGTACAAAGGATACTTTTGTCAGTGGTATTTGTCTAATGAAATATTCTGTGTCTGCACTTTATGCAACAGTTCTATGGACAACAATGGACTAATTTGGAAAGTGATACCTGAGGTACAAGCTTAGCAATACAGTGCTCACTGCCACACACAGGCACTGGATTCAATCCCTAGTCCGACAAAAAAGAAGAACCCAGAAGTCCAGATTCTAGAAGGAATATGTCAGTTTATCCCCCAAACAACTGTTTTTAATGAGGCAAAGAATGCATCCTGTTACCTGATGTTCTCATTGTAAATAACTTATGTTATCTTTCTCTCGGAAACAAAGTCATGTTTTGGTTCACTGTTGGCTATTTTATTTTGTTTCCTTTCTGTTACTGTAGTTGCTTTATGAGAATAGTGGGTGCCTGGAGCATCCGCTTAATGTACTAGCTTCCTGCGCACTGGGCTGGAACTAGGAGCCAGAACTCTGTGTATTTAGGAATGAGCAGGACGTACTTCACTCTATACAATCATCCCTTTCAACTCATTTCAAATGGAGCTGGTATTTGCCAAGTGTTTTAAACACCCGAGGGTTTATTGCTTGGGTTGATGAAAACTCGCTGATCTAACATTACTTGTAATACTAATAAATCTTTTATAATGAAGCCATGCTCATCCTAAAACTAAAAATAAGATGTGGAGGCAAGAAGGAAGCACTATGCCATGTTTAGAGAGCTGTTCATTTCCTGATTTTGCAGGATTTCTGTTCATATTTACTAAATCCCGGTTTCTTCATGTCAGTCCCAGATACTGGACATAGGAATATGTATAAATGAATACTTTAAGGTTAGGAAATACATGTTTCAAATCTAATCCTCAAGATTTATTTTTTAAAAATATCTTCCTTGAGACTTGGATGACTTTATGAAAAACTGGTAGATGTTTTAGTTAAATGATCCACTTATTTTTTTTTAATCAATTACCTGTGAAGTTAAACTAAGTATGGTTTAGTTTGAAGAATAAATCATTCTTTAAACCCAGGCCAACTCTTTCTGTTGGGGTTCCACAACCACTTGGTGGCAATGTTGTAGAAAGGATTCCGCAGCAGGTGGGGGTTAGACAGACTGAAGCCCTTCCCAGTACTTGGGTGAGCATTGTGATTTACTGAATTACAGCCCATAGTTATGTCTTAATTAGTTAGAGGGCCTTCTATCCCAGACTGCTTCAAATTTCCAATGGCAGAGTGACAAAAGATGTCACAAATAGTTACCTTCAACAAATACATCCTGCAGATAAATTAACAAAAAAGCAAGCTGATTTAAGGAATCTTTCGATTTTCTTCAAAAGTAAGTAGAAAATTTGAGGAAATGTAAAGTAACTTAATAAATAATGTAAATTCAAAACTTGAACAGTTCATGTAGTATAAAAAGTACAGCAAGTCCTTCCGAGTCTCTGTCTAATTTATTACCATAGCTTCTTATCCTACTAAATGTTTGCCCTGAGTGAAATGCTGAATCTACAGTGATCTCATTCTTCCTAAAGAGCCTTTTCTTTTAACATCTCCTTCTCCATGGTTACACTCTTATCTCTAGTTCAAAGCTCCACAGGTTGTTGTCTCTCCATCCTCATCTTAGCATCCCCTTTTCTCACCAAAAATGTTGCAACTTTCTTAAGCTATGCACACAGTGCAGGTCTGTTTCCACTAGCGATTCTCAGGACGGTTTCATTTCTTTCTTGCTGATATCCTACTGTTCCCTCTGTAAGTAAAGCAGGACTGTAGCAGAGAGGACATTCCGTAGATGATGCAGATATGATAAATTCACTATGGTATTCAAGTTCATGATATGTATATTCCAATAAGCAATGAAATCAAATAAATAATTTTATCAATCTCTTTGCATGCCTGTGATGTGTGTTTGTGTGTTTTTGTGTGTATATGTGTGTATTTGATAAGGACATGAACCTATCACTACAACTAAATGCTTAGGAATATTAAAAGTATAAACATTTTTTTTAAAAAAGGTTATGTATGATAAGTTTTAAGTCTTGATAACAACCCGCAAGGTAGATGCTAATATTAAACTCACTTAAAGTATGAAATTTATAGTTTTAGAGCAATTATAACAATAAGTCCCAAGACAGGTACTTATATTTTTAGCAGATGAGCTCCAGAGTATACACTTTTAGCCACTACATAATATTGCAGAGTAGACATGTGTGTTAATTAACAAAGTATAAAAATATTCCAACAACTTTTATGACACAAGGAAAGGCTAGTGTGTAGATAATAAACTCCAATATGGTATATTGTTCAAGGAATTACTGTGACTTTTCCTTTTATGGATATATATATAGTATACGTTTAACCTTCTTCCAAGCACTTAAGTTTCTCTGAATTATGTTTATATCTCATTTAAATGTAAATTCTTCAAATACAGACATCTTCTAAGACACTTTTCTTTCAAACTTTGGTGTAATTCCAGATACCTGGAAAGTTTACAGTAGATATTTAATGAAAAATTGTTCTACTTCCAGTATTTTTTAAGCTTGAGGAAGTTCCTTGTTTTGGTTGTAAATCCTGGTTGACTTGATTAGATAAAAGTGCAGCTCAAAGTTATCTATTCAATATTTCTTATAATATACATAATCTGACTAATGTCAAAATACTGACTGCTAAGTACAGTCTTACATTCAAACAGCTAAGAAAAACTTTGTCGTCCTACAAGGTTTGAGGCTTGAGGGATGAACTTAAGGAAATACTGACGATCTTGCTATTTCAGGTCAGCATCTTCTGGCAGCATGTGCTGTTATTCTTGTTAGCTTGCACTCAGGGTGGGACCCGTCAGAATGTGGGAAATGGCCTTGTGCTGTGCTGTCTACTGTATGCTATTCTCTGGTGCCATCTCTTCTTCTTCCACCCTTGACTACTGCCCTAGACAAAGGGATGCAGGCTTTTCTTAAGCCCTTCTTTTCCATGACCAACGTCCCATCTGAAAATCATCCCTAAATGCCCCTTATTTTATCCTCCCTGATCTTTTAAATGTCCAGTGGAGACTTCAGTGCACTTAATAGTAGTTGGCACAATAGTCACTGTTGGGTTTTCTCCTGCACTATAAACCCTCCAAACTGTCATGTGGTCACCTCTATGACACATAGTCTGGCTGGCATAGTGACTTGAATTTATTGATTAGTAAATTTTGTAAATGAGTGGTTTTGGATGTGTGATATGATTTTAATGTAGGTGTTTAATTTCTTTTTATAAGTCCCTATATACTCCAAAAATATTTTGCAAACATAGAAAAAGTAGGCATATAACTTAGTTTTTAAAATGTAGTTTTGGAACAGTTAGAATATATAGCAATAGGTTAATTTTGAAACCAACTATTTATACAGTCTTTTCTTTGTGTCTATCGGTTCAACATTGGTGGATTTAACCATTCAGCAGTGGAATGCATGTTTTTCAATTGCATCTTTATGAAATGTGTATAGATAATTTTTCTTGTCATTATTGACTAAACATTGTGGTATAGCAACTATTTACATATCATTTACAATATACTCTGTACCACAAGCAATTTAGGGAAGTTTTAAAATATACAGGAGGATGTATGTAGGTTATATGCAAATTCAATAACATTTTCTGTGAGGGACTTGGTCATCACCAGATTTTGGTATCTGGGAAATTCTGAAATCAATCATTGAAGGGTATGATAGGACTCTGTATTAAGTTTCTTGATCTGAAAAGTTTCATGAATAGTGAAATGAATACATGCATTTCACAATGAGTCAGCTGAAATTATGTTTTATTCAATGTACAGACATAGGTTAATTCCTTTTGACAGACTTACAAACATTTTTCTTTCATGCATCAGCAGAGTTATGTGAAATCAATAAGAGTTCTGCTAAGTAGGAGCCACGTGGTCAGGGTTCACTGGCAAGATATTAAATATATAAGTGGTGTATGTAGGAAGAAAGTTTCCCTTGATTCTAGGCATTTTATTTGATATTTCTGTTTATTCTATCCTTCTTCTAAATATTAGCTCTCAGCTTCTCCGAATGTTACCTAAATCTCAGAGTTGGGACTCACAAAACGAAGAAAATATATAATAAAAAATTGAAAAAAAAAAGAATATCTCTCTTCAGTGGATGAATTTAAGATAGATGTCAACTAGTGCTTTAAAAATGATGCTTTGCCCCAATACAGGGGAACGCCAGGGCCAAGAAGTGGGAATGGGTGGGCAGGGGAGCAGTCAGGGGGGAGGGGGAAGGGGAGGGGGAGGGGTCTTTGGGGATAGCATTTGACATGTAAATTAAGAAAATATCTAATAAAAATATTGAAAAACAAACAGACAAACAAAAAATAAGGTCTAGGTTTATTTAGTGGGTGTTGTATAGATTTAAGTTTGTTTATTACAAACTTTAAGTATTGTTGAATAGAAGGTTTACTTTTGAACATGTGTCTTTATTTAGTTGATATCTGAGATAGCTTATCTTCTGAGCATAATGTTTATGAAAGCTATACTCCCTCTAGAAAACTCCAAAGTAGAAACTTTTAAAAAACTAATTTTAGTAAAAAAAAAATGTCAGATTGTATTGTCCTAAATCATACAACTGGACCATTCAAAATGCTGTAATGGATTTGGGAGGAAGAAATTTCTGCCAACATTAACTTGAGAATGTTGTAACAACAGTGAACAGAAATGACACCACACTATGGAGTGTATGGGTGTTTGTGTAGTGTGTGTGTGTGTGTGTGTGTGTGTGTGTGTACATGTGCGTGCATGGACATGAGTTCAGGATGCATGATTGTTTCTATGGTTTTGCTAAGTCAGTTTGTAGCACTGATTGTGCTGGAGTATCTGAAGTATTTTATTAAATATTCCCTAAGAAAGAAAAAAAAATGATGCTGTGTTCATTAGAGCAGTGCTTACTAATGCTATCATCAACTATGCAATATATAGCTAAATAAATATATTTTAGAGGTCATAGAAAGACATTTTTATTAATTCATTAAAATATTCATCTTCATATATAATTATAAAATCTCATTCAATATAAAGGATGTTTCACTTTCTTATAACATAAATAAACTGTGAGCTAAGGAAACTGACTCAGAAATGTATGGTGTCTATTTTTTATCCCTTCAAAGTGAGATGCAAACATTCTCACTCATACCTGCATTCTTGTTTAGCTTCTTTGGGTCTGTAGAGTGTAACGTGAGTATTCTTCTTGTATTTTATAGCTAATATTCACTTACAAGTACATACATACTATGCATATCCTTTTGAGACTTGGTTACTTTCAGGATGATATTATCAAGTTCCATCCATTTGCCTGCCAAATTCAGGATGTCTTCGTTTTTAATAGCTGAATAGCATTCTATTGTATAGATGTACCATATTGTTTTCTTACCCATTCTTCAGATGAGGGATTGTTTCTATTGTATACATGTACCATATTGTTTTCTTACCCATTCTTCAGATGAGGGATATCTATGTTGTTTCTAGTATCTGGCTATTATGAATAAAGCTACTGTGAACATAGTTGAGCACATGTCTTTGTGGGATGGTGTAGCATCTGTTAGGTATATGCCCAGGTGTGATATAACTGAATCTTGGTGCATGATTTATTAACAGAATCTTTAGATTGGAAATATTTGTAAGAGAAAAGGGATTCAAGTTAGATTTTGAAGGTGTGAAATTGAATTTTGACTCCTGGCAATGTGTGATCAATGTAAGATGTAATGGTTTGTGACTTAAACATTTAGAATGAAGAAGACATTTGAGTAAATAAGTAGATGCTACTTTAGAAGGAGAAGGAGTTGCTGGCAGAAGTGTAGTTTTATGACTCTTAAATGAGAATAAGACAAAAGTATTGCACTGAAATACAGCAAGAATTTGAAAAAAAAATTATGGAAAGAACAAAACATACTATGAACAGAAATCATTCTCCAGCTTTTGGTTTTGACAAACAGAAGGGGTAGTGCAATGCTCTCCTTTTCTCAACTTTGAAAATATAAGCATATAAGTACTAAGAAACACATTAATAAGTATTTTATGCTGAAAAAAGAAATACATTGGTGAGTGGAATTAAATCTTTCTGAAATTTTCTCTTAAATATTGACTTAGTAATAAAGCATTTTATATATTAAAATGAATGATAATAAGTAGAAAATCTATTAGAAAAAATATTTGTAAAAGTAGAAAGCCCTGTTATATAAATATTTCTTTAGTATTGAGATATTCCCTCCCTTGGGGGCTCTTCAAGACGAAGGAAGTAAATGAAACCTCTAGGTCTAGTAAGTGCCTGGTATAAAATTCAGAAGGCCATTTTGAGAGCTTATGCAAGCAGAAGTAATTGCTTCCAAGAAGAGACTCTCTGACCATCGGTGCTACCTGGAAGTTGGCTCCCGGATGTCAATGTCAAGAGTCCTCACTCACTGTATGGTAAGTCTTGGTGTTGTAGCAGCCTTTGATTCATTCATGACCCCGTATAGGTAGCCTTAGTACATTCTCTGGTACATTATACTGGACTTGCGTGGATTAGTTCCTTGTTAGCAGTGTGTTCTTGCATACCTTTCCAAGAGGAGCAAAAGTCATATAGCAGCTGAGCAAATTATCTGTTTTGAAGTTTGTGTAATGCATAGGGAACAGAAAGGCTTTAAGTATTTTATGTTTTATCTTATAATAAAGTAGAGTTTATTTTCCATGGTGCTGGAGTTTCATAGCAATATCAAATTTGTAGTAATTTGTCACCTGAAGGGGCCTGATTTCTGCTCTTTGTCAGTGTGTTCCGCTGTGTCATCTCAGGTTGAAGCCCCAAATACTTACAAGAATTCAGATTTGGACACACACATTTTAGCACATGTATCCTAACAACAAAAATAAACTCCCAAGTGCATCCTTAAGCCATGTCATTAGTCATGTTGTTGGTATTTTTATTTGGAAAATATTAACTGTGTGTTGAGATTTCAATAAATATTCTTTCAATACTTGAAGAATAACACATGATAAATATAAAATAATTTTGATTTAGAATATTAACATAAAATGTAAGTAATAACATGATAAATCATTTTGATACTAATTATAATTTTATTTTTCAAGCAAGAGGTAGTTAAAAAGATTAGATTATGCTCTACAAAAGTATCTTTTTATAAAATGAGAACTCCCAAGAAATAACTAATTTTAGGTGCCAACATGTGCAAGTAAAAAGGTCAATGTTGTTGGGGAGTTGCAGGAAGAAGAAGACATTGTAGACTAACAGTTCTGAATTCTTCCAGAATATGAGAATGTTAGGATGTGCCAGAAGATTCCGTATGGATCACTGACAGTGGTTTAATAATTGGGCATTAAATTTCTATAACTTTGCCGGGCGTGGTGGTGCACGCCTTTAATCCCAGCACTCGGGAGGCAGAGGCAGGCGGATTTCTGAGTTCGAGGCCAGCCTGGTCTACAAAGTGAGTTCCAGGACAGCCAGGGCTATAAAGAGAAACCCTGTCTCGAAAAACCAAAAAAAAAAAAAAAAAAAAAAAAAAAAAAAAAAAAAAAAAAAAAAAAAAAAAAAAAAAAAAAGAAAATTCTATAACTTCAAAGAATTAAATAAAATGATCTTTAGGATATTAGACTTTCTGAAAAATATAATCCTATATCTTTAATTAATCATCTTTTACTAAATTGCCAGGAAGAACATCGCTACCTGATTCCAGATGCTGCCATGATAGACAGGTGAGAATGAAAACGAAGGTGCTTGTGCGAGAGGTACCTTGGTGAATGAATGTTACACGTGCTGGGGCCTAAAGCCCACTTAATAAAATTACAACAGGCTCCTTCCCTTAAAGTTAAAAATTAACTGAAAGCAAATTATAATAAATGTTCTCTTGTTAAAAATAGTTATCTCAGCACTCGGGAGGCAGAGACAGGCAGATTTCTGAGTTCGAGCCCAGCCTGGTCTACAGAGTGAGTTCCAGGACAGCCAGGGCTATACAGAGAAACCCTGTCTCACCCCCCCCCCCCCAAAAAAAATAGTTCTCTCTTGTGAGGCTATGCCAGTGCTTGGCAAATACAGAAGTGGATGCTCACAGTCATCTATTGGATGGAACATGGGCCCCCAATGAAGTAGCTAGAGAAACTACCGAAGGAGCTTAAGGGGTCTGTAACCCTATAGGAGGAACAACAATATCAACTAACCAGTACCCCCAGAGCTCGTTTCTCTAGATGCATATGTAGCAGAGGATGGCCTGGTCGGCCATCAATGGGAGGAGAGGCCCTTGGTCTTGTGAATGCCTTGGCCAGGGCGCGGGGAGGATATAGGAGACTTTCGGAGAGGAAACTAGGAAAGGGGATAGCATTTGAAATGTAAATGAAGAAAATATCTAATAAAAAAAGGAAAAAAAATGTTCACTTTGAACGTGTTGAGTTGAAACCAAATTTGGCAGGTGAAAATATAAAAGTAATGAGCCTTCTGTGACTTCATACTGCCCATTTTAAGCATGCGTTTTTTATTTTACTGTATGTTGAATCTCTTTTGTCCCAGTATCCAAGGAGTTCACATCACCTTTGGCTGCTCCACCTAGGCTTCTTTCCCAAACATTTTATCCTTTCCTATGAAAGAGCACTTCCTGACATCTGCCTTGAATTTCCCTCTTCCCCATGCCTGAACTCTCATCTTGCTATCTTTTTCTAAGTGGAAAATTGTCTGCTTGACATTATTTCTATCATGTTCGGTTCTGTATTTTTCAGTAAAATCTTTCTTAATTATTTTCTTCCCTAGAGAACACTTAATCTTTTTCAGACTGTCCTTATAGACTTTTACCTATTGTCCTCAGGATAAACTCCACTGCTTCTAAAGGCTACTTTGATAGTCTGAAAGACTTAGACATTCTATCCAAAGAAGCCCATTGTAATAATATTTACAAAATATACAGACTTATTTTTCATACATAGAAAAATCTCTGTGAAAATAGACAGAACATCCAAAGAACAAAGGGGCGAGATCAAATATAGTACATCACTCAGAAACTTTTTATTCCATTTCTTTTCTCTTTTGTTTATTACCTTGAGTGCCTTGAGGGTTCAAACAGAATGACGAGACATTATTTTTCAGTGTTCATTTTTCTTTAATGTTTCATTTATACCCAGCAGAGCAGAAAGATCTAATACCTAGAAGAAATTAAAATTAAATTAATCTTTCTATTTTGGTTGTTTCTTGTACTTATTAACCTTGGATCATTACAACACAAAGACATTGTGAAATAGAGAAGCCAATTAGTACTTTGTTTTAACGGACAATTAAGAGAGTAAGCTTTAAGATTCACGAGTTGAAATGTAAAAGAGAATACACACGTTATCAGTAATATGATTCTTCAAAAATATAGTGTGAATGAATGGCTCTTTGTGTACACAACAAAGGAAAAAGACTCATTTTCACTCTACCAAGTGTTAAGTGCTGTTTCTCTTAGAGCATCCCCACCTAGAAGGATATTTTAAAAGGACATGTAATAGCTGACATTATATCAAAGATTATTTGAAACTGCTTGCTGTTTATTGTGCAAATAACAAAAGATATTTTATGGAATGATTGAATTGATAGTGTTAAAGTTTGAGCCCCATACCTATTTTAATGAGTGCCTCATTTGACTAGATTTTATAAATATAAATTGATAGATTTTTCAAAGTTATCTCTAAGTTGACATTTTATTAGAAGTTTAACAGTATTAGTAATCCTGGTCACACAGTCAAACAAGGCAAATATAGAAACATCTTGGAACTTCTGTATTTTCCTAGGAGAATGTACATCAACCCAGATCTGTGACTGTGTCAAAGACATTTTTTTTTTTTTTGTAGTTTTGTGGTTTTGTCATTTTGCAGGATCTGTTTCTGTGGAGAATAGAGAGATGAGCTTTCAGACACAAAGTTCATTGACTGAATGCTTCTCCATGCAAATGCTTTGCGCTTTAGAACTTGCTCTCTATAGCTCATTGTATAACGGAAATATAACATAGGAAAGCATTATATCATAACGTTATGTTTTGATATAACTTTTCTGCCTGGTTTCTGCCTCTTTCCTAAGCACTCGAGAAAAGCATTTTGATACATTTGTGCATTTGGCTAAATCCTTATGAACTCCTTCCTTTAAAAGGTCAAGTGAACTAATTAGTTTGAGTTGCTCATGTCTTCTCGATACAGAATAGCATGCTTTACTAAGTTTGTGCAGAGGATTGGAGCAATTCCTAAAGGGCTAACTGGGGAAATCTGCAGTAAGTGGCATGAAAGAACTTTTTCTATTATCAGTCTTAAGCTGTGAACACACTGATATATCAAATACTTCTGAGCAGCCTTTTCCTTTTCAAGAAAAGAAGCGAGAAAAAATAGTATGGTGCAACTGTGCACATTCTATGTCTTCTTGAATCAAAAACACTGCACATATGACATTTACCTGAATAGTAATACTTTGTATTTCACACAGACTTTCTCCTTTTTTAACTTCATTGACAACACACTGGTAATTTGCCTGTCCTTCTTGAATGTTTTGCAAAATTCATGAGAGCTAAAAAGTTTATTCCAAATGATATCATCCAAAATCTGACATGTTTTTGATGTAAAGGTCTTTTAAAACGCAAATTTTATCTGAATCAAAATGGGCACAAAATCCTCCTAAAACAATTAAGTTATTTATGGATGCTTTACCTCTTTTTAGCTTAAACTTAACTAGATGAGAATAGATACATTTATTATGCTTTTATTGTCAGAATAATATTTTGTTTCCTTGTCCAGCATTCCTTATTAATAGATTTTTTTTTATTCTTTGAGAAGCTCCTGCAACATATTTTGGTCAAATTTAACCTTAACTCCACCCAGATCCACGTCTACATCTTTACCTACCTTCTCCCTGCCTCGGTTCCTCTCCTCTTTTAATAAAGTGCAACATTTCCCCACTGACTTTCATTTATGCGGTCCATGTATTTCTGGGTGTGGTAGCACCCAATGGAGCATGTTCAACTTATGAGAAGCCATATCTTTAAATAAAACTGCCTTCTCCTCTCAGAGTCCATTAACTTCCATACCCCACTTGTTAGGGGGGTGTTCATGGATCTGTTTTCACTCCACACTAGAACGTTGAATGATTTGATTTTGTGCAGATCTTACACACCTGTTGTGAGTTCATGAATGTAGTAGTCCTATTACGTCAGAAGACACTGTTTTGTTCCGTCCTTCATGACCTCTGGCTCTTACAATCTTTCCTCTACCTTTTCTGTAATGGTCTCTGAGCCTTGGGGGGAAGGCATGTAATATAGTCATCTTATTTGAGGCTGTTCATAGATACTTCTTCACTGCATGCTTTGGACCAGTTGTGTGTGTCTGCCTTAGCTACCATTTACTGAACAACAACAACAAAATCTCTGTTCAGGTCGGAGAGCTACACTGAGGTGCAAAGTTAGAACACAGGTTGACAATCTGTCTCATTAGCAAAATGGTAGTAGTTTTACTCCTAGAGTCTGTGAGGACCATGACCATGGGTTCTTATCCACATTTTAAAATAATAAGCACATGCTTCCTCTTGTGGAGCCGGCCTTAAATCCTGTCACAAAGTGGTTGGTTATTCCCATAACATTCATGCCATTATTGTTTCCATGGCATGTCTTTCCATCACTGGAATCATTATGACAGTTCACGATGTTTACAGATGGGAAAAATTGTTGATGTCTCCATTCCATATAGGGATCTATTTTATACCTGCCACTTGGATTTTGATTTTGTTGACTATAATTTCTGGAAGCTGTCTTAGCCATCCCCATAGAGCAGCTCTATTCAGGATGCTCCTGCTTCTATTTCAATCTCTTCCTCCTTTTCTTGGTTTCTAGATGGATTTTTCATATTCACTTTGTATAACATTTTTTAAATGATCCTCCTCTTTTGCCAGTCTCTAATCCATCCCCCTTAAACTGACCCAGCCCTAATACTTACTAATACTGCTATAACATTTGTGACTTACTAGCTCATTTTCAGTTCCTCTCCCACATCCCTGGCCCTTTATTTCTTCCTGGCCTCAACAACCACTCAATCTAATTTAACACAGAAAGTTAAAATTTCACATCTAGAATTGATATATGAAAGCATACAGTGTTTGTATTTCTGGGCCCCAGTTACCAGGCTTGGTATAATATTATCCTGTTCTATTCATTTTTCTTAAAAGTTCATAATTTTGTTCTTTGCTAGTGCTGCATAAAATCCCACTGTGTTAATGCATCACATTTTCTCTCTCCATTCATCTGCTGATGGACATCTAGTCTGGATTCTGGCTTCCAGTTCTCTGCTCTTGTGAGTAATAGAGTAATGAGCTCGAATGTGCAAATCTCTATGTGTAAGACAAAGAATTATTTGATAGGATGCCTCTGAGTGATATGACTATGTTATATGGTAGTTCCAGCTTTACCTTTTGCTGGAATTGCCACAATAATTTCCAAAGTGGCTGCCCCCTTTTACAATTCTACTAACAATGAGGGACAATAGCTGGAGAAGTCACAAACTATATACATTTTTACTGACATTTTTTTTCTAGTTAAACTGCCTTCTAAATAATTATATTTATTCCCATTGTCTTAGTTAGGGTTTTACTGACCTATAACTATGACCAAGGTAAGTCTTATAAAGGACAATATTTAACTGGGTCTGGCTTACAGCTTCAAATGGTCAGTCTATTATCGTAAAGGTGGGAACAAGACAACATCTAGACAGAGCTGAGAGTTCTACATCTTCATCTGAAGGTTGCTAGTGGAGGCCTGACTTCCAGGCAGCTAGGATGAGGGTCTTAAAGCCCACACCTGCAGTGACACACCTATTCTAACAAAACCACACCTCCAAATTGGGCCACTCCTTGGGCCAAACATATTCAAATTGTGAAACCCATAGACTAGTGACATTTTCAGCCTTAGTAAGAGAGTCTTGTTTTACAACAGTTGATTTTTAAAGTAGAGGCCATAGCCCAGTGAAATGCCAAGAATAAGTTACTGCTGAGTAATCGTATCTAAACAGGACATTTGTATCATCCACCTCAAGGCTCACAGGACATCTTGGGAGAGGGTCTGTTATTGCTGGAGCATAGGGAACAGGGCTATAAAATACTCTCTTCTATATTTAACATGGTATTTGAAATAAGGAACACACAGCAGCTAGGACAACTTACACACAATCAGAACAGACATGACAACAAGAAGGAAGGAGGGGTCAGCTGGGTTGGGACGGAAATAGATAGTAAAGGTGAATGGGGAGAATTTGATCATAAGACCCTGTACATACAGAACTGTCAAAATTTAAAAACAAACCCACCCAAGGAAAAAGAGAATTAGGTTTATTGTTTTGTAAATCAGCATGCCCTATCTTCCAAACAAATTCTTCTTCTTGGGAAAGAACTGATTGCCTGGAAGTTATTTCCCTCTAGTCAGGTCAATCTATCTCAAACAAGAAATGTCAAGTTAAAAGTGGGAGCCTGCAGTGATTGGTGTTTGAGACGCTCTTCTAGAAATATACTCCAAAAGTCAGGGTTCCTCCTGTGCACAGCTGGTGAAAGTTTGTCCTAGTAAAGAAGATGCTGAGGCAGAGGCAGGCAGAGTTCGAGGCCAGCCTGGTCTACAGAGTGAGTTCCAGGACAGCCAGGGCTATACAGAGAAACCCCTTCTCGAAAAACCAAAAAAACAAAACAAACAAACAAACAAACAAAACCAAGAAGATGTTGATGATGCCTTCCTTTTAAACAGAAAGCAAAGATGTCAAGAGAAAGCTAGCTTAGATATGCTACACCTTATTTCTTCCCAGTATTATTTTAATGAACGCAGCCTAGTCCCACTGAATTGTTTGTAATCCCAGTTCTATTACTCATTTATTAAACTCAGTCTCTCTTCTCAGTAATATGTTTTTAGAGATGCTGGCAAATCTTTTTGTGTAATTATTTTCTGGCTAATTTTGTATTTATATCAGTTAGTTTCTTATTTTATGTACCATAATGTTTGGGGGATTTAACTAGTTTTATTTGATGAAGACTTTGAAACTACTTTTATCTTAAGTAACTGGTTAAGTCCTTTCCTCCACTAAAAGATGGTTTATGCCTTCCTGTTCCAGACTGAGAAATTTGGTTGCCTGCTGTTCCTGAATAAACAATTAACCATTTATATTTGGGAGATAAACTTCTGTTCTTCTAAAATTTTATTTTCTACTTTTTTTAAAGAAAAAAAATGATTTTACCTTACATCTCAAGACGAAATCAACCATAGTAGAGAAGTTAAGGCAGCAGGAACCTGAAACATCTCATATCATTACATCCATAATCAAGAGAGAAGGATGGAAGATTATTACTGCTTGACATTAGGTCAGGTCTTCCCTGAGAGAATAGCATTGTCACAGTCAATGAGTCCTCTCACTTCAATTTAATAAAATTAATATAATCCCCTATTGGAATGCCATAGATTTGGACCCTAGCCTCACATGTACAAAGGATGATTTTAAACTTCTGAGCCTTCTGTTACCATCTGTCAGGTGCTGAAATTACAGGCATGCACTACCAGTTTATATGGTACTAGGGATTGACCCAGCGCTTCATGCATGCAAAGTAAACTCCCTACTCAGAGAGCTCCCTGTAAAGTGTTTGACTGATACCCCTGGGATGCGTGAAGTAAAACTGAGAAGCAGTGAATCTTGGGTAGCGGGGGTTTGGAGGGAGGATGGGAGGAGTAGAGGGAGAGGATTCTGTGGTCAGGGTGTATTGTATGAAAGAAAAAATTTTTGAAAAATCTTTAAGGTCTTTTGACAATTGTCCTCCATAAGACTTAGAACACTTTCCCCTCCCTTTTTTTTTTTTTCCTGGTTAACATCCACCAGAGAGATCATCAGTCCATAGTTTACCTTTATGATTCTCTTTCTTGCAAGCAACACTTTTATTAAACATTTGAGAACGGTACATAATCATTTTGAACATATTCACTCTTCTACTCAAATTTCTATCTGATCTACTTAATCTCTCAATTCAGACAACATTATGATCTCTCCACTACCCTCTCTCTTACACCCATCCAGTTCAGAATTTGTTGGCTAGATATTCTATTATATAAGGCCTGTAGTTAATATACCAGGAGTCATGCCATTAAAGAATACTCACTCCTTCAGACCTTCCCCTAGCTCTTTCATTGGGGTTTCTTGCTAAGTCTCATGGTTGGCTGTGAGTATCTGCATCTGTATTGGTCAGGTGCTGGTAGAACCTCTCAGGGAACAGCCATACCAGGCTCCTGTCAGAAACAACTTATTGGCATCAGCAATAGTGTCAGGGTTTGGTGTTTCAAATGGGATGGATCTCTAGGGTAGTCTCTGGATGGCCTTCCTTCAGTCTCAGTTCCATTTATTTTTTGTCCCTGTTCTTCCATTGTACAGGAACAATTCTGGGTTAAAAATTTTGAGATGGATGAATGACCCCATTCCTCAACTGGGGGCCATGCCTATCTACTGGAGGTGGTCTGTAGAGGTTCTAGCTTCTCCTTGTTGGGTATTTCTGCTAAAGTCATGCACATTGGATCCTGGGAACCTCTCTCTTCCCTGGCATCTGAAACTTTTTAGTGGCTAACCCCAGTTCCCAATCCCCTGCTGCTACATATTTCGGTTCAATTTCCTGACCCTCTGTACTTCTGTCCCTTCCAATACCTGATCATACTTTCCCTTTTCCCTCCCACTTCTCTCTCCTTCCCAGGTCCCTCTCTTCTGCTACCTCCTGTGATTATTTTGTTCCCCCTTCTATATAGGATTGAAGCATCTGGAGTTTGGTATTCCTTCTTCTTAAACTTCATATGGGTTGTGGGTTGTATTGTGGGTATTCTGAGTTTTGGGGCTAATATCCACTTATCAGTGAGATCCACTTATCAGTGAGTACATACCATGTGTGTTCTTTTGTGTCTGGGTTACCTCATTCAGGATATTTTCTAGTTCCATCCATTTGCTTAAGAATTTCATATAGTAATTGTTTTTAATAGATGAGTAGTACTCCACTGTGTACATGTACCATATGTTCTGTATCCGTTCTTCTGTTGAGGGACATCTGGGTTGTTTCCAGCTTCTGGCTATTATAAATAAGGCTGCTATGAATATAGTGGAGCATATGTCCTTGTTATATGTTGGAGCATCTTTTGGGTATATGCCCCAAAGTGGTATAGCTGAGTCTTCAGGTGGAACTATTTCCAATTTTCTAGGAACCACCAGGTTGATTTCCAAAGTGGTTTTACTGGCTTTCAATCCCACTAGCAATGGATAAATGTTCCTCTTTTTCCACATCCTCAACAGAATGTGCTGTTAACTGTGTTTTTGATCTTACAATATCAACTAACTATACCACCCAGATCTCCCAGGAACTAAACTACTAACCAAAGAGTATACATGGAGGGATCTATGGCTCCAGGTATACATCTAGCAGAGGACTGCCTTATCTGGCATCAATGGGAAGGGAGGCCCTTGGTCCTCTGGAGGCTTGATGTCTCAGCCTAGGGGGATGCTAGAGCAGTGAGAAGGGAGTGGGTAAGTGGATGGAGGAGCACCATCATAGAGGCAAAGGGGAGTGGGGATAAGGAGATTTAACTGGGGCTGGGCATACACTTTCTGATGTTTAGTTCATTATTATCATGGCTGGAAGAATGGAAGTGTGAAGGCAGACATATAATGTATTCCGACCAGGTAGTTTCTTTAATTCAAGTCCTCCCAGGTCCTCTAACCCCCCTAGCCACGTAAATTCAAGTGTTTTCTCTTTTACACTTTTTGTGAGTTGTTGTTGTTGTTGTTGTTGTTATGGTTTGAAATTTTTTGTTCTTTTTTTGTTTGTTTGTTTGGTTGGTTGTATTGGAGTTGTCATTCTTAATATACAAAAAAAAATCTGCTTTTGTGATAGGAAAACTGTTTTTTAATGACCACTGAGGTTTTAGGCAACTAACTTTTCCCCCTTCTTTATTATTACATATAATACATGATAATACCTCTCTTACAAATACTTTCACCTATTATTATGTCTTCTTACTATTACTGTTTTTGTGTGCTCAGTCTCTAATCCAGTATTCATATTAGCTCTTTCTAAATTCAATATTCTGTTACTTAAATTTTTTACAATTATAGATTTTGCTCTTTCTTTTGTTTTCCACAAAGTAAGTTAAGAATATTTTATACCTATAAATGTATGGCTTTTATTGAATCTTAAATTATCAGAGGCACCTTAATTAGAGAATATTTATATTTAAAATGAGAATGTAGTTACATTCCATTGTGGTGAAATGAGCATATTTTTCTTTAAAAATGACACAGCTTTGAAGAAGAATCTAATCCTTAATGAATCATGAACTTTCTGATGTTAAATGATTTCACAGAACACTAACTAGCAATTATATACTTTTCCTTGCTCAAAAGCAGTATGTAACGCATGCGTAATTTTCATACTAGATGAAGAAAAGTTTGATTTAGATTCAATTTTATACTGAAGTGGCTAGAAATACAAGAACACCATTTGAAAGATAAGGACACCATTTGAAAAGTTCAATATATTTTGACCATTTAAATTTAAGTGTTATTTAATTGAGGGTATGCTATTAATATCTGACCAGAATATCGATTGCCATAGGTTGAGCCTACTTAGATTCAACTCAATTGAATAACTGTATCTTTCTGTCTAAATGTGTTATTACTCAAATGAATATGTTCTGACTCACTATCTTGGCATGGGATCAAGAATAAATATATTTAATTAGGTAAAATCATCAAATGGTTTATGAATGCACAAAATTGGCTAGAAAGTACTCCTGGGTCTATTGAATATAAATCAGGACAATTTTAATATCCCACTAGAATCGCCAATTAAAACAGATGCCCCAAGTATATCATTGTTCTTCCTGAACTTAGCATCTTGAAATCCATAGAAACAGTATCTTTGTGTCTGTCACCTACCTGAGTGTCCTTTCTCACTCATTCTAGAAGTGTATTTATTTACTGAACACAATGCCCTCAGACTCTGCCAGGGGAGAGTGGTTTGCTGTTTGTTTTTTTTTCATGGCCTCCAGATGATTCCAAGTCCCTAGGCTAGAAGGGGTCCTTTTTTTCTGACACCTCCTATTTTTAAAAATACCTCCTCTCCTTTAGAAGCACAGTGTCTGTAGTGTATATGCTATTAAGGTCCAGACAAAAAACTTTGGTTGAAGCATGTCCTCATCTTCCAGTCACTCTCCACATCCATATCTTATTCATGTAAGGCTCTTGTATCAGCATGAGCATCTCCCTCTGAATTACTATTCTTCGTCTGGGTTTTAATGTCTTTTGTAACAACATACTGTTAGAGAGTGGCCCAGTGCCCCTGTCTTCATCCAGTCTACATGTCACAGATGTCACAGACACATTTGAGATTTTTTTTTTTTGTTTGTTTGACTCTCGTGGAATCTCACCATACAACTCAGTTTTAGCCACTGCACTCTGACCTTTTACTTCTATCCCACTTACACTTTCACAACATTCAACAACTCTGTATCCTCCATCTGGAATCGAGAATTCATGGGCTTTCTCCCATATAAACCAGAAGACAATCTGGAATATGTTACCCAAGTACCAACTTCACACAGTTGTACCATTTCCCTCTTTCACTGTTTTCTGCTTCCTACTGATTCACTACAACTTAATTTAATGGTTGCCTATAGCGGCTGGATAGATGGCTCAATAGGTAAGAGCACTGGATATTCTTCAAAGGGATATGTGGGGTTCGCTTGTTTTTCTTTTTCTTTTTCTTTTTTTTTTTTTTTTTTTGAGACAGGGTTTCTCTGTATAGCCCTGGCTGTCCTGGAACTCACTTTGTAGACCAGGCTGGCCTCGAACTCAGAAATCTGCCTGCCTCTGCTTCCCAAGGGCTGGGATTAAAGGCATGTGCCACCATGCCTGGCTGGGATATGTGTTTTAATCCCCAAACTGACATATGTGTTTAAAATAGGGGATGCTACGAACTGAGGGTCCTGCATACATATACTACACAGACATACAAAAGCTGACAAAACACAAAACATCCACATTCATGTAAATGACAATGGAAAAGTACTTAAAGTACATCAACACAGTTATAGAATTTTTCAAATGAAGTCAGGATCAAGTGAGTAGTTTAAGAACATAACTCCATTTTTGGGTACAGGTGGCTGATTGATGACAGAATCCAGTGAACAAGTAAGCAGTTGTTTTTAAATATGCTAAGAACAGTCCATCATAAAAAGGTGGACTGTTGATTAACCCTAGCTGGAGCTTTGGCCTACTAAATGAAAACTAGAGAAAAGGGTACAAAGAAGTTGTGCTTATAACAGTGGCTGATGGGATATAAATTAATTAGAGCACTGAATGACAGCATGAGTTAGTGAATGGAGAGAATGTGGATGAGCTTCCCACTGACCTGCGAAGTTTTAACTGGATTTCTTCAGTTGTGCTTTCAGGGAAAAGCATAAAAAAAAAAAAATTGGATGATAAGGTCACAGAATTAGATGTGTGGAATCAAGATTTTGGGCACCATGTAATTATCATCAACAAGGTCTAGCAAACAGTCAGAGGAGAGAACTGGAAATAAATATATTCCAGTTGGTTTTAAAAAAAATCCTTAGTTTGTAAAAGCACCTCCTTCACAACAAATGGTCTCAGAGCTACATGCTGTTTCATACCCAAACCAAATATTCCTCCAATGTGTTTTTTACTTCAATTATCTCGTACATCCTAGGGTGAACAATCTGTATTTGTAATCTTAGTTGTTTATCAAAGACTGCAAGAATCTGGTCCATTGTGCACAATTTCCTGTAAATTGTAATTACATAAAAAATAAGCACATGTAAAAAAAAAATCGGAGGATTCATCCACTGAAACTTACTGTTTGGTCTCTTGAGATAAGCATCAGCTGTAGAAATGGCTCCTGTTGCATTTTTTTTCTAGTACCTTTTAGCTTTTGATGAACCAGCCATTTTGATTTTATGCATCCTATGTAAGATGATAAAGGCACTTTGGTGGTAGAAACCTCCAAATGAGATAAATTGCTCTATTTAAGCCATCTTCTCTTGATGAGAGTCCTCCTTAGAGACAGGTGTACAGTGAAACACATTTTCCTTTTTAGCTCTACATCATGGAATTCCAAACTAAACTAAACTGCAGAAATGAGCATGAAAATAGTACTGCCAGACTCCTGAGACTTTCTTTTTCCTAACTGAGAAGCCTGGGGCTTTTCTATTTCAAGCCTAGGTTGTATCCTTCCTTTATTTCTGAACTAAGGTTTCTGGAGGATTTCTTTTGTCTTCCATGACTTATGAAGCAGGTAGATTCTCTGAAAATGCTCTGGGCTGTGACTTAGGAAATCTACTTTTTAATGCATCATAATCTCTCTCTCTCTCTCTCTCTCTCTCTCTCATTCTGGCAATTCATATTTCTTTTTCTTAATAGTTCACACAATGCTTATTCTACTCAGTGAGTCTAAAAGATAATTAAAGTGAATTTTTAACATGTAAAAATGCTATAAATTCTATCCTAGCATAAAGACATTGTTAAATGGTTTTCTTGAGATTATACAGTTCAAGGTCTGCCTGCAATGTAAATATTATAAATGATATCATTATAGAGTATCCATATGCTTTCAAATTCCTCATCCATTGACTAACAGAGGTCTTTATACTTCAAAAGTAGAAACTTTTTCAAATAGCTAGTGTTGATATTGTCTCTTTTTTTCAATATTTAAGTTTAATTAGTTGGTTGACTAGTTACAAATGATGTTGACCAAAGTACTGATCCCTAGAATGTGACTTTATTAAACATACAGTATAAGTCATCAGATAGATTAAATTAATAACAATAATAATAATTATTAATTATTATTAAATTCTTATTTAAAATTAATTAATTTTTTTATACTCCATAGTCCATTCCTGCCCCTCCATTCACCCTCCAACTGCTCCACATCCCATACCTCCTCCCCACCCCACCTGTCTTCACATGGATGACCCCAGCCCTGACCCTACATGACCTCTAAACTCCCTGGAGCCTCCAGTCCCTTGAGGATTAAGTGCATCATCTCTGAATGAACACAGACCCAGAAGTCCTCTACTCTATGTTTGTTGGGGGCTTCATATCAGCTGGTGTATGCTGTCTGTTTGGTAGTCCAGTGTTTGAGAGATCTCAGGTGTACTGGCTAGTTTTTGTGTCAACTTGACACAGCTGGGTTATCACAGAGAAAGGCCTTTCAGTTGGGGAAATGCCTCCATGAGATCTAGCTGTGAGGCATTTTCTCAATTAGTGATCAAGGGCCCCTTGTGGCTGGGACCATCTCTGGGCTGGCAGTCTTGGGTTCTATAAGAGAGCAGGCTGAGCAAGCCAGGAAGAAGCAAGCCAGTAAGGAACATCCCTCCATGGCTTCTGCATCAGCTCCTGCTTCCTGACCTGCTTGAGTCTCTCAACTCCCAGGTGTCTGCTGCATTCTGGAGGGTCCCCCCAACATCCTATTTTCTGAGGTTGCCTGTTTCCATTCTTTCTGCTGGCCTTTAGTGCTTCAGTCCTTTTCTCTTAATACCAAATCAGGTTCTCTGTTCTCCGTTCTCCTCTACTCCCCACTCCCCCCTTGCACTTTCCCTCCCCACTTGTGATTGCTTTTTTCCTCTCTCCCAAGTGGGACTGAGGTGTCCTCACTTGGGAACTTCAGCTTTTTGAGCTTTTTGAGTTCTGTGGACTATATCTTGGGTATTCTCTAGTTTTTTTTTCTAATATCCACTTATTAGTGAATACATACCATGCATGTCCTTTTGAATCTGAGTTACCTCAATCAGGATGACTCTTTCTTTCTTTCTTTCTTCCTTCCTTCCTTTCTTTCTTTCTTTCTATTTTTTTTTTTTTTTTTTTTTTTTTTTTTTTTTTTTTTTTTTTTTTTTTTTTTTTTTTTTTTTTTTTTTTTTTTTTTGGTTTTTCGAGACAGGGTTTCTCTGTGTAGCCCTGGCTGTCTTGGAACTCACTTTGTAGAACAGGCTGGCCTTGAACTAAGAAATCCTCCTGCCTCTGACTTCCAAGTGCTGGGATTAAAGGCATGTGTCACCATGCCCAGCTAGGATGATATTTTCTAGTTTCATCCATTTGCCTGTAAAACGCAGGACGTCCTCCTTCTTAATAGTTGAGTAGTATTCAATTGTGTAAATCAACCACATTTTCTGTATCTATTAATCTGTCATGAGACATCTAGGTTGTTTTCAGCTTGTGGATATCAGAAATAAAGCTGCTATGAGCATAGTGGAACATGTACCCCTGTTGCATTGTGGGACATCTTTTGTGTATATTCCCAAGAATGGTATAGTTGGATCTTCAGGTAGATTTATTTCCAATTTTCTGAGGAATCTCCAGATTGATTTCCAGACTGGTTTTTACCAGTTTGTACTCCCACCAGCAATGAGATAAAGCCACACACTCACAGTCACTTGATCTTTGACAAAGATACCAAAAATATACAATGGAAAAAAGAAAGCAACTTCAATAAATGGTGCTTGTCTAACTGGCTGTCTGTATGTAGAAGAATGAAAATAGACCCATATTTGTCACCTTTTACAAAGCTCAAGTTCTATTGGATTAAGGACCTCAACATAAATGCAGATACAGTGAATTTAATAGAAGAGAAAGTAGGAAAGAGCCTTGAACTCATTGGCACAGGGGGAAATTTCCTAAACAGTACTCCAATGGTTCATGCTCTAAATGGGACCTCATGAAAGTGGAAAGCAAAGGACAAAGTCAGTAAGACAAATCCGCAATTTACAGATTGGGAAAAAAAAATCTTCACTAACCCTACATCCAATAGAGTGCTAATATCTAAATATATAAAGAACTCAAGAAGTTACACACACACACACACACACACACACACACACACACACACCAAAAACAAAAACAAAAACAAAAACAAACCAACAAACAACCCAATCAAAAAAATGGGGTATAGAACTAAACTGAGAATTCACAACTAAAGAATCTCAAATGGCTGAGAAGCACCTAAAGAAATGTTCAAAGTCTTTAGTGATCAGAGAAATGCAAATCAAAATGACCCTGAGATTCCACCTCACACCAATCACATGGCTCAAAACCTCAGGTAACAACACGTGTTGGAGAGGAGGTAGAGAGCGATTTATTAAATTCCTTACCTGTGTTGAGTGCGCTTCTCTGTGGACACTGTTAAACCTATGAAGATGGAGAAAAAAAAATGCATATTCTGAAAGTATATAGTCTACCTGTGAATTAAAATATTATGTAAAATTCATATTCTTAGATTTTTGTTAATGTACACAAAGGGGTTATATTTAATTTCATTCTACTCTCCATGCCCTGAGTTTTCAGGGTGATATGAATTTCCCAAGTCTATTTCAATGTATTTTTTGTGAGAAAGATGGTCCGGGAAGAAAGCTGTGCAACATAGCATTCATTTTCTAGGCTAAACACACAAATTTTGGGAATTCACAATATATTTTATAATGTCCTAGTTTTCATGGGTCAGAAATCCAGGCATTGTAAAAGAGTCCTCTCATGGAAATCTCATTAGTCTAGAATTACAGGAATTGTCCAGACTCCATTCTTGTCTAGAATTCTTTCTAGAATGCTTTTTCTCTTACCTGGTTGTTGGCAGAACTCAGGTTCCAAAAGTTGCAAGGCAAGGCCCCTATTCTGTTACTCTCTGTCCTCTCATGGCTGTGAAAAGCTCTTAGACGCTACCCACGTTTATTGCTACATTTTCCCTCAGATATTCTTTCGCAAGACACCCATCACATGTTATGTTTCATTCATTCATTCTGTCTGTATGTATTTCTGTCTGTCTGCCTCCCTGTGTAGAGAGCCACACCTGAGCTGGTTCTGCCGCCATTCCAAGATGGTGCCGACATCCTGTCACCACCCCCAGCCTGGGACAACCAAACAAGTTCAGTGCCGATGCGCTTGTGACAAAGCCACGTAAGTCACCGCCCATCCTGGGGCGTAACTTGAGGTAATGGGCAGTCAGCCAATCCTGACGACACACGTCTCACTGAGGTGTATTTAAGTGGGACCCATCTTGGGCTTGCCCTCTTTCTACGCATGATGTAATAAAGGTATGCTTGCTTGTCCATGTCCGTTCTTGCCGGTGAGGCAGTAACATGGCCATTTACATCCCTGCCTATCTGTCTATTCATTCTCTCATCTATTATACCTAGACCTGTTTCCCCTCTATCTGCTTATTGTCTTTCTCCACCCTTCCTTCTCTTCCCAGTCCATTCTTCTTCCATTTTTCTTCAGAAAAGGCATGCCTTCCAGGGATATTAACCAAACATGGCATATCAGGTTGTGGTAAGACTAGGTACCTCCACTCATATTAAGGCTTGAAGGGGAACCCACCCAGAAGAAAAGGTTTGCATAAGCAGGCAAAAGAGTCACAAACAGCACATTTCACTATTGTGAAGACCAATGCAATAGAGTAAATCAGAACCCAACACTTAATTATTGGAATAATAGATCCATTCTCTTTGGTTAACCACAAGGAAGAGCTGTCTAGTTAGCATGTTCTACAAGTAAGGAGAAACTCGGGGAGAATGGATGCAGTGGGAGTTTGTGTCCCTGGAAATTGTGTAAGCTGCTTCTGAAGATGAGGCATGAACAAGAGCAAGACACAGGTATCCTCCCCCAGCAGACATATTAAATAATGAGGCGCTTCACTGCACTGCTCTTTCAATGCATAAGTAATCAACTCATAAAAGTATGAATTTGGTCATTAATAGTATTTTAATGTCATATATGAGAGATAATGATGCACAGAGAGACAGATAGAAAGGGATGGAAAAAGGAATGGAGGGAGGAAGGGAGGGAGGAAGAGATAGAGGATAGACAGACAAATAGAATGGTATAATAGAAGAATGGCCATAATAAGTACAATAAATTTATTAGTAAAGCCGGGGATCCATCCCATAATCAGCCACCAAACATAGACACGATTGCATATGCCAGCAAGAGAGTGCTGAAACGCCTTGATATAGATGTGAGAGGCTATACCAATGCCTGACAAACATGGAAGTGGACGCTCACAATCAGCTATTAGATAGAACTCAGGACTCACAAGGAAGGAGCTAGAGAAAGTACCCAAGGAGCTGAAGGGGTCTTCAATCCTATACGTGGAAGAATAACAGGAACTAACTAGTACCCCCAGAGCTCATGTCTCTAGCTGCATATATAGAAGAAGATGGCCTAGTTGGCCATCATTGGGAAGAGAGGCGCCTTGGTCATGCAGACTTTATATGCCCCAGTACAGGGGAACTCCAGGGCCAAGATGTAGGAGTGGGTGGGTAGGGGAGCAGGGCGGGGGATGGCGGAGGGTATAGGGGACTTTTGGGATAACATTTGAAATGTAAATGAAGAAAAGATATAAAAATGGGGGAAAAAGGAAAAAAAAAAGACAGTCACTTTTTAAAAAATAATATTTTATAATTTAATTTATTTTTTTCACTCCAGATTTTATCCCCCTCCCTGTCCACCCTCTGAGTGTTCCACACATCCCATACCCCCTCCCCATCTCCTTGTCTCCACAAGGATGTCCCCACCCCACCTCCCAATGTCCACAGAACCAGACCTCTAAACTCCCTGGGGCCTCCAGTCTCTTGATGATTAGGTGTGTCTTCTCTGACTGAACATAGACTCCGCAGTCCTCTGCTGTATATGTGTTGGGGGCCTTATATCAGCAGGTTTATGCTGCCTGGTTGATGGTCCAGTGTTTTTGGAGATTTGGGGGGGGGTCCAGATTAATTGAGACTGCTGGTCCTCTTACAGGGTTGCCCTCCTCTTCAGTTTCTTCCAGTTTTGCCCTAATTCAACCACAGGGGTCAGCAGCTTCTGTCCATTGGTTGGGTGCAAATATCTGCATCTGTGTCTTTCAGCTGCTTGTTGAGTCTTTCAGAAGGTGGTCACAATAGGTCACTTTTGTTTGCACACCGTAGCCTTAGTAATAGTGTCAGACCTTGGGTCCTCCCCTTGAGCTGGATCCCACTTCAGGCCTGTTGCCAGACCATCTTTTTCTCAGGATCCTCTCCATTTCCATCACTGTAATTCTTTCAGACAGTAACAATTATGGGTCAGATGTGGGATGGCAACCCCATCCCTCATTTGATGTCCTGACTTTCTGCTGGAGGTGGGCTCTATAAGATCCTTCTCCCTACTGTAGGGCATTTCATCTAAAGTCCTTCCCTTTGAGTCCTGAGACTCTCTAACTTCCCAGGTCTCTGGTACATTCTGGAGGGTCCCCCCAAACTCCTAACTCCCAAGGTTGCCTGTTTCTGTTCTTACTGCTGGCCCTCAGGGCTTCAGTCATTTTTCCCCACCCAATACCAGATCATGTTCCCCCCCCCCCCCACTTTCACTTTCTCTCCTAGGTCCTTCCCTCCCTCCCAGTGACTTTCCAAATGAAACGATCACAAAATAAAATGTGACAATCTAAATAACAGGAGTGAGCTCAGCAGACTGGTGAATAGCTTCAGAAGGGACACATTTTTGGATGCTGATATTCAGAAAATAGACTAGGAAAATTTAGTAAGGATTTGGAACAGTTGAGTAAAGATCTGGAATTTATGACTTGATTTATATTTCTGGAAACTTCAGTTTCTTTCACTTTGAATAAGTAAGTTAAGTAAAATTATCTTATATTCATATTCTGTGCATTACTCTCTTATTTAATCTCAAAGAAAGTGAACAATGACAACACTGTTCTAGAGGTAGATTATAGTGCTTTATTTCATAACCACACATTCTGAGTAAGTAAGGTGTTTCTTTAGTAGAAGAAAATTAATTAAAATATTTGTATGTTTATTGTATGTGTTTATTATTTTAATTTATTGCGTTTATTTTAATTTATTGCATTTTCTAATGTCAAAAATGAATGTGGAGACCTGTCTTATTTAGTATTTCTATTGCTATAATAAAACACCATAGCCAAAAGCAACTTTGAGAAAAAAAAAGTTTCATTGGATTGACATATTCCAGATCATAGTCCGTTGAGGGAAAGTGAGGGAGGAACCTGGACCAAGAAACTGAAATGAAAGGCATGGACGACCACTGCTTACTAGCTTGTCCCCATGGCTTGCTCAGTGTATTTTCTTCTACAAACCACGACCACTTGCCCAAATGTGGCACACTGCCCTCCATGTGCTTAGCCTTCTTATACCAACCATTAATCAAGACAGTTTTAAGATTTCTCATTGTCTTAAAAGTTCAAGTTTTCTTTAAAAAAACGCAATATCTCTCCAAAGTTTCAAAGTCATCTGGGTGCGCCTATAAAATCCAAACCAACATACATATTTTCTAATTCCAGGAGGGAAGAAATAAGAAACCATTACAAGCAACTGAAAGCAAAACCAAACTCCATCTGTCAATAGATCAATGGGTTGAAGTCTAGGACTCGTGTTTTTCTGGATTCCAAAGTCCCATGTCTCCAGCTCTGCTATTCATAGCACTGGTAGCTTGACTTGTAGGCTCAGGCAGACACCACAGTTGCCCCTGTCTTTGGCAGCAAGTTCTTGGAACTGACGTTGTCAATATTCTGCAGTTTCCACTTCAACAGAGGTGGCACTCTCACAAATAGCCTTCCCTAGCCTCTTTTCAGGGCCTGTATCCCTGTCACACTTTACGTCTGAGTTCTCTCCTTCATGCCTTCAAGACCTTTACCACTGGAGTGATATCTAAACCTTACCAAGTCACTCTACCAGCATGAAATGCATTCTATGCTCCCTGAGTATAAAGTATAGATTCTGCTTCTTTGTGCTGACTCTGGGGAAATTTTTCTAGAAGCTTTCCCATCAATAATACTGGTCTCTTCTTCTTCTTCTTCTTCTTCTTCTTCTTCTTCTTCTTCTTCTTCTTCTTCTTCTTCTTCTTCTTCTTCTTCTTCTTCTTCTTCTTCTTCTTCTTCGTTTGTTTTGTTTTTGTTGTTGTTATTGTTTTTTTGTTTTGTTTTGTTTTGAGTTTTTAATTCAAGCTACATTGATACATCTTGTGTCCTGTAAGGCACCTTGAATTTTATCCAGCCCCTTTCAACAACCAAATGTCTGCCCTTCTGTGAGTTGTTCAGGATGTGACTAGCTTAATCACCCAAAATTTCTCAGCTACAGTTAACCAGTATTGATTGAGTGTCTCAGAAAAACCAAACCTTCACTTTAGTGATTCTGGCTTCTTCTTACTTTCAGCTGACTCCTCAGCCACAGCTGACAAGGCTCACAGAATATTAATACAAAGTAGCCCATAAATGGCCATAGTAGAGGTGTTGTTTTGTTGTTTTTATTTCCTCTGAAACTTCAGAAGCCAAGGCTTGATCATCTGCACTCTTCTTGGTGTTAACTCCTTAGTTTGTAGAACTAGGTTGTGAACACTCATTCAATAGCTTTGTTAACCCAACTTTCTAATAGTCCTTCTACAGTCATTCCCAAACTAACAGGAGGTCTGTCGTAGCAATATCTCATGAACCTGTTACTAATTTATGTCATAGTTAGGGGGTTTCTGTTGCTGTGATAAGCACCATGACCAAAAGCAATTTAAGGAAGAAAAAGGTTTATTTTACTCCTTAGATTATAGTTCATCAACAAGGAAGTCAAGGCAGAACTGAAAGCAGGGACTGAAACAGAAGCCATGGAAGAGCACTCTTAGTAACCTGTTCTTGATGGCTATCTCAGCCAACTTTCTTACATCACAAGATCCACTTCTCCAGGACCTACAGGC
Source organism: Mus minutoides (assembly GCA_902729485.2). NCBI lineage: Eukaryota > Metazoa > Chordata > Mammalia > Rodentia > Muridae > Mus > Mus minutoides. The sequence continues at coordinate 42,329 of LR750974.1, read as the reverse complement.
CAAATTTTATGGAAGCATTTTTTCAAACTTCCATCTTCCCAGATATGCCTATGCTTGTGGGAAATTGACCAAAAAGAAAAAAAAAAAAAAAGAAAAAAAAAAAACCAAAGGAGAACAAACAAACCAACAAAACCCAAAACAACAATAACAACAAAATCTACCACCACCACCAAAAGCGGTACATGCTACAAGTTTCTTCTTGGATGTTGGTTCTGTGGCTCAAAGTATCCAACTGAGGGCTTTAGGTTTTGGGTATAGCAGCAAGCACCTTCACTATCTGAAACATCTTTCCAATTCCAGAACATCAAGTTTATGATTACGCTATTTGAATGTGTTCTTGCAGATGTTGTTGCATGAGTGTTTGCACATAACTCTAAGGAAATCAACTCCACAACATAAAAGAATCAACTCATTTTCCTTAGAAGATCAACATCCCTGAAGTCAGCAGGCACAGTAGCTGTCAGGAATGAGTTCAGAGCTCTCGCGGTAGATACATTTTACACAGCCATCTAACCTCAGGCAAGTCATGTGCCTTAAATATTGTCTGTCCTTCATAGTGTTACCACGTTTTCTGACATCCAGAGCTGAATCTATACAGACTCATCCAAAATATGTGACAGTCAGTCTTTCCTGTGGGCCTCTCTTTTCTCTCTATAATTTCTGACCAATACATCAGAAAGTCTGGTAAAAAAATTAAACAACCACAACTCAGCCATATATCACCTCAAGTCCTATGTGGATTTCTAACTTTTAGATGGTGATGGAGAGGTTTGGGGGGTTGTTTGTTTGAACCACAAATTGTTTTACAATATCATTACAAAATAAACCTTAGCATTATCTACCTTAAAAATCAGTTAACTAGCTACAAATTCATACTATGTATAAGACAGTGCCCTATTTCCACATGGATGGATGAAAGGCAATTGTGGATAAGAATACATAAAATTTATAGTCACCCTGTCAGAAGATGCCATATTTTCAATATTATATGCCTAATAAACTGATTTTACTTTTCTTGGAAAGGAAAGTTAATTAGTAGTTAAGAATCCAAACTTAGACTAGCTATCAACTTAAAAATAAATTTGGAATTTTTAACATAGTAGAAATATTGACATTTCAAGTTCAATAACATATCATAAGAAGTCACTGATAGACAGACCTTCAGGGGACCACATTATAGTCAGTCATTATTATAGGAATTAACATTTGAATAATCCTGTTGAAAGGAGACTTCATATTACTTCCTTATGAAATTGCACTTACAACTTTCTTGAAGTATTAATTTTAATGTTTGCTTTCTAAACATCTGGAACACAGCTACTTTCTGCTGACTTCGTAACTTAGAGTTTTTCATCATTGTTAACTGAATTATTGACATCTTTGTTGGTTCTGTTCAGGAACTGTGATTTGCAATGTAAATATTGCCTTAATTACACAGGAAGATGAAACACTCCCCTTTTTTTAATTCATTGGGGAGGTTATATTCTTTTGTCTTAGTACAGTTAGGGTGATCTTTTTTAACCTTAGTTTTAATGTTTCTAGTTAAGCTCTACATATTTTAAAATCTAATTTAGAGTGTCTATGTTTTATATTGCACAGTGCTTTAAGCTTAGTAGTCCTCATATTTTAAGCATTAATTTTTATTTTAATTGATATACACATACATGAGCACATTCACACACGTATACATATATCCATGCAACTACAGCATTGAAATGTTTCTTTAAGTTAACAGATGGATTTTCTATTTTCTGTACAACGAAAGGATGGCAATAAAAATTTCAATATAAACCTCACTTCTGTTTAGTGAATGGGACAGAACCCCGAACAGTCATATTTTGTTTACCAACTGGAAACAGTTGTCACTTAAAGGTCTAGCCTTTGATGTGTTCTGAGCCTGTGAGGAAAAGCTATGATAGCTATGAGACCGCTATCTCATTTAAGGGTACACATTTCATATATACCTGTTCTTTGTAACTTTGGCTAGGCCTAAGTTTCTGCCTTAACCACCAACCACTGTACAAAGGTCATCTTGCCTTTTTCTATTTTTACAAGAATTGATAGCCAATTTTCTTGTAAAAAAAAAGTTAGAAAGAAGAATTTTAAGTTTTTGTTAATTCCTGTGATGTATATGTTAGCCTGGTATCCCTATAATATATTTAAATTCTAAAGATCCACCCATTGTCATCTGTGACTTAGATGATGACTTTCAAATAATCTTGCTTATTGTTACACATGTAAAAATTAAAATATTTTATTTCAAATTAGTGTTATAAAATGTTTGCTATGACAATTGGCATTTCAAAGTTTTTACTGACTGTATTTCTACATTGACTTTAGTTAACTGGAGGAAACAGAGAAGCATAGAAAACTATTTTCCATATGCTTTTGGGAAGGAGTGAGTGTACTTTCTATGTTTGTTTCCATTATTCCTTCCTTAATTTATTGTGCAATCTGGAAATATACATTGCTACCTTCCATATGGATATCTTTCTAAAGTCTTGGTTGGTATCAGTTCTCATCCCAGGGAAGAGTAGTGGTGACAAAAGAGTCTCTCCTTTGTGCTTTATGTTTAATGCTTTTCTCTTTTCTCTCCTTGTATTCCTACATTCTCGCCAAGCTTTTATTAGTGATTAAGTAAACCTTTCACCAACCAATGTTTGTCTCTCTGCAGTTCAAATACTTTTCTCCCATTTTCTTTGTGATCTTTCATATGTCAGAGACCAATTGTACCAGACAGAATTAAACAGATATTTATTGAAGTCTGTTGTAATAGGGAATGTCACTGGCCCCCACACTATAGATATCAAAGGTCAGAGAGCACAGAGAGATCTTGGGAGTCTTAAGAACTAGGATGAGGTACTGGAAAGTCATTAATGAGACTCTTGGAAAGTATTAAGCACTAGGGTAAGCTATTGGAAAAGTACTAAATGACATTTACATAATTCTGATTCTGTATACTAACTTAGTAGTGTTTGCACACTGATATTTATGATACTGGAGCCCCAACGTTCCTACATAAACTAGGCATATGGACTCTAAACATTTTCAATGATTACCTATCAAGGGGATGGACTTTAGGACCTAAAGAAAGACATATAATTGCCATGTAAAATTGGAAAGAGACATACATTCTAGTGGCAAAGAAGGGATCTACAATCACATCTCATAGTAGTCTTATACATGGGAACCCTAGGGTCAGGCAGAAATCAGTTTAAACTTTAATCACACTGAGAGGGACCATGCCTGATTACTAATAGTTACGACACAGTGAAACCTGGAGACCTGCAATCAAGTGTGCCTTGTCTGAGTTATAGTGAGTGCTGTCTTTTACCTTAATGCTGGGTCACTTCTAGCACCTGTGCTAAAGTGTACGTTAAAGCCTTTGCGTAAACTCCAGATTTGCTTCATTAAAAAGAAAAAATTCAATGTATTAACTTTAACATAAGTTAAAGGAGAAATTAAGCTAAAGAGATTTTCGAGAAATTTTCAAAGGGTGTCTCCTTAGGCAAGGTCAGTTCTAGCTGGCCTCATCCAGGGTATGTGCTACTTTTTAAACTTTTAAAATATTTTCCACTGGAGTGGTACATTCTATTATTTCCTATTTAGCAACTTTATTTCCTAGAATCTCGTTCTGTGAAAGCAGATAACATTAATTAGTGGTGGGAGGCATTCAGCATTTTATTGCACGTAGTCTATTAGGTATATCTACATTGCTCTATTAGCTAGCATAGGACGGAGGGCTGTGAGTTGAGGCTAATGTGTGATCAGTGGGTTAAGACTTTTGCTCATCCCATAATCAGCCACCAAACGCAGACACTATTGCATATGCCAGCAAGATTTTGCTGAAAGGGCCCTGGTATAGCTGTCTCATGTGAGGCTATGCCAGTGCCTGGCAAACACAGAAGTGGATGCTCACAGTCAGGTATTAAATGGAACACAGGGTCCCCAATGGAGGAGCTAGAGAAAGTACCCAAGGAGCTGAAGGGGTCTCCAACCCTATAGGTGGAAGAACAATATGAACTAATCAGTACCCCCAGAGCTCATGTCTCTAGCTGCGTATGTAGCAGAAGATGGCCTAGTTGGCCATCATTGAGAAGAGAGGCCCCTTGGTCTTGCAAACTTTATATGCCCCAGTACAGGGGAACAACCAGGGCCAAGGTATGGGAGTGGGTGGGTAGGGGATCAGGGCGGGGGGGGGGGATTGGGGGAGGGTATAGGGGATTTTCGGGATAGCATTTGAAATGTAAATGAAGAAAATATCTAATAAAAATTGGAAAAAAAAAGACTTTTGCTTGTAGTTTTCTGTTCAGATGATGAGCCTACCCTGATACTGTACTACTACACAAATTGTGTGGTAATATTTACTTGAAATGTTACTTTCTAGAATTCAGATGTAATTATTTTCTCCTTTGTTGGAAAGAAATGAGTTATTTAAAATAAGGTTTTCCTAAATAATTTCAAGAGAACATTCAACCAAGGATAAAATCACTGAATTATTGTAAATTTTCATTGCTTTTACATGTTATTCAGTGTGTATATGTTTGATGATTTAAAAAAAAATGCTCCAAAGAAAAGTTTATGCCCTAGATTTCCAATTCAATTACTTTTTTGCCTTTTCTTAAGTTGAACTGTAAAATTCTTTGATGCTTTTATCTCCACTAATAGTTATTACCCTGTTCCAAAGGAGAATTACAAATCTGTTTGTTGTCATGTGGAATTTATTAATCACATGGCTAGAATTGAAGAATATTTTTAAAAATTAATTATTTTTTACCCTCTGACTGCTCCATATTTTTTAACCTTAGTTGCTTGAGGACATTAGTTTTAAATTTTCCCTTTCTGTTTTGAAATCAAAATTTATTTCTGAATTGTTACTGTTAAAAGTAAAAACTATTTTGGCTAACTACAGTGTACTATTTTTGTTATTGTTGTTGTGTTGGAGAGTGTGGATTCATTTACCTCCTTGCGTAGAAATAGCTTGAGTTCTTATATTTTAACTCCACATTTGAAATCCCTGATAAATATTATTGCTGTAGGCAAAGGTGCATGAATATGGCCAGTGAAACTGATGAGGTAATTATGTTTATTGATTAAGTTATTTTTATTTTCTCCCAAGTGACCTTTCTTTAAAAAAAATAGTAGCACATTCTTTTTCTCTAATGACATCACTGGAACAGGAGGTACTTAATAATAGATATGATCTCCCTTGTAAAGTGGTCATCCAAGGAAATATATCGTGGGCTTTTAGGTTTCTATTACATATTTAAGTTTTTTTTTTTTTTTTTTTTAAAGCACCTCACTAAACTGTCTAGGAAATTGATACAAACACACAGCTAATATGTTAGGACAAAATAGAGGAGGAGTGCTACAAGGACTTGGCTTCTGTGGGAGCCTCAAGAATCCATCACTGCCTGCATGTCAAGCGTTTTATTGCCTGCAGGAAATCTGGTACCTCAGAGTGAATGACTTTCTCTGACCCTGTAATCAGCGTGGCCCATTCAGTCAGCAGGGGAATGAAGTTTTCAATGTCACTACTTTCACTTTTATTTGACCTAATTATGGTGCAAAATATCCTGTTTTATTGTGAGTAAAAATTTCCTCAAATACTTTAAATTTCTTCTCTATTTTTGTTGTTGTTTTGTTTTGTTTTTTAGGTTGGCAGTCACTTTATCTATGACAGTATTAGTGTACTGAAGTGTAGACTTTCAGAGTTACTGCTCCATAGGCTAAAATTGTAGTACAGGTGCTCACAGAGCAAAATATCCTTGTTAGCATCCTGAAATCTCATCTGCATAATGATGCTGATGTGAGCATGTAGAAAGATGCAGATAAGCATCCTAAATTTGGGTAGGATTCTGGATTGGAAAGTAAACCAGTTTCTGTCATCTTAAGATCCTGAGGAAGTAGGAAGATTTGGCTGAAATTAAAATGTAGACACATTACCGGGTAATTAAATAAAGAATATCAGTTACAATTTCTTAACTCAAAATGTAGTTTCCTGGGTTAAAAATATTATACTTCTATGAGTTAATACTGTAGCTTATGAAAACTCGAATCACCTGAGAACTAGCAATCATACTCTACCTCATTCTCTGCTTATAGACTGAAGTTCAGAAGAACTTGTAAAAACATATACAGGTAACACAATTAGTATTATAAAGTAAGCTGCATTCCCATATTTGTAGCTTTGAAGCTATTAGTTTCATTCATTATTATGAAACACTATTCAAAACAGTAAGCATTAAAACTGCTCACATTTGACTTCTTGTAAATTTTTCCTGATGCCTTTTGTGGCAACTCTGAAGTACCCACCTTTTAAAGTTCGTTACTTTAATCCACGCTAGGTGATGTCTCCTTGATCGCCTTTGTGTATCATATATTCATATTGTTAAGTATATTTGAATCGGGATGCCTCAGAATTTGCATCTGTATCTCATTAATCAGCTTTCGTCTTTTCAGGTGTTAATGATGTAATTACTGCCAGGTGCACAGCCTGGCTTCATGGACGATCATTAGTTCTACATCACATTATCACCATTCCTATCTGGCTCTAATTGCATTTTCATGGCTACCAAGATTTCTATAGGACTTCTTATTGCATTACCATTACTATATACACTGTAAATTGCTGAAACTACATAAATGAGTTGAAAGAATAGATTGGAATTACTCACCTCCACAGAAAGATGACAACACAATGTCTTTTGTATTTCTCACATTATGACAAGCTGATGCCTGATTTTACTCAAAGGGGAAAAAATATTGCTACCTATAAAAGTATGAGCCTTTTATATGATTTAATCGAGCTATCTTTTAATTTTTAAAGGTAATCGTTAACTGTTTTCTAAAAAAAAACACAAAACAAAAACAAACAAACAAACAAAAAACAAAAATACCAAAGCAAATTATGTAGCTCTGGTTCAATTCTGGGCTGTGCTATGTAGATAAGGCTGGCCTTGCACCCATAAAGTTCTGCTCATCTCTGCCGGACAAGAGCTGGGATTTAAGGTAGCCACTACTTTATTAGGTCTAAGAGAAATTCTTGCAGTTTTCCTTATTCATGGATATTTTTCTTCTATTCTGGCTTTCTCCATCTTCAACATAAACCAATTATCTGTACATAATCTACCTATCTCTTCATAACCTCATCCATTCATCCATTCACTCATCTATATTTTTTTGGAAAAATGTCCAACTCATATTGCCTTAATTTGATACATACCTATTCATTTACTTGAGTATGGAATGCTATAAATGGTTGCTAGAAAACATATACCATTTTTGATGGAACTAGGCCCAGGATGCTGACAAAACCATTCCTTACAACAGGTCTCATGTTGAAGGTTTATTAAGGGGAAGAGCTACAGAGGAGGCCTCTAAGGGAGGAAAGAAGGGAAGAAGGGATGGGGGGAGGGGAAATGTGGTATTTAATCTGGGCAGTTGCACCCACGCAAGAGGACATGTGACAGGGGTGACAACTGACAATGTGTCACCTCTGGGCAGCTAATGATAACAAGTCTTGTTGTCACCAGGTCCTTGGGATTTTCCTGTGAAGGTGACTGATCATCAACATTGTCAAGGAGCTCTTTTTGGCTGTCCATGGATGTGCCTAATGACTAAAAATTATTAAGCATCGCTCAGTACACATTTGTCTTTCAAAGTTCTTGCAATCGTTGATATCTTCTGAACTTTACTTTAAATCAGGATATTGAAATAACGTCTATCTTCATTATTTCTTTTTCAATCATCAATATATCTTTTATTTTTCTTTCTCTTGCAGTACGTCTTAGGAAAGTGAAATGAAGTCTCTGTTTTGAGTGGAAGATTCTTGGAAACTTTCTCATTTATTTACTAATAGTGCAATATTCATTTTTTGTCTTCTATGAATAAAATGAAAAAAAAGAGAACTCACCAAATTAGAATATTTATTTGATTTATCCATTTGCATTTTAAAATTATTATTTAATTTTCATTCATTTATTTTTAAGGCAAGTGACTTAGTTTCCACATTGCTGTACTCCATACTCACAAGTATATATTATCATCTCATGGACTACAGATTCTTTTTGAAAGGCAAACTATTTATAGTCTAAAATTCACTCACTAAATCGAAAGTACTAGTTTTAACCATAAGTGTCATCATAATCTTACACTAGTATATTTAAATGAACTATACTTATTATCATCATTCCCTATGATACTTTTCTTTTCAAATTGGGGCTAAACTTTTCTTAAATGTCTAGCCCCAATTTGAAACAAGGCAGACTCTTTCTCCACTTTTTTTAGGTGTCATGTTTTGTGATCTTGGGTACCTCTGTTTTCCATTGTCTGAAATTGACACTTTGGAGAAGCACTGTGGCTACATCTTCCTTCCTCTGAGAGATGTGTCTTGTATTTTTCTTTATCGTTAGATTGAGGTGAGGAGTTTGGGATAGAGGTAAAACGTGATTTCATCACATATAATCGAGGTTATGCTACCAAATGATTTATCACCTTATTTGTCGACCTTGATCTTGTAGCTGAGGCAGTGCCTGCCAGGTTTTTCCACTGTGAAGTTCTTTTTTTTTTTCCCCCTTAAGACACTGTACTCTTTGAAAGGGCAACACACCATACAATATATGTGTAAGATGCCTGGTGTTACACCCTATCTCCTTAAAGATGAAATAGCTGAATAAATAATTTGGTATTCTTCTTGATAAAATTATCTCTTCTTCATTATTGATGCAATTATTCATCATTTATTTATATAAATATGGGCTTAGATGTGTTTGGTTTTGGTTTTTATTCTCATGTCAGTCTTAACCAATGAGAATATTTTTTCTTAGCCCTTTCCCCTTATTTTATGATGTTATAAAATACAGCAGACTAATTGTATGTATTTTCTGTCTAGTCCTATAATAGGCTCCTACTCGAGGAGCCCTGATTCTTCTTCCTTAGTTCTCCACAATTTGAATTTATGAATCTGTTGTATATTTTATGAATATAATGTATAATGTTTGCTGTGCTTGATCTAATCTGACTTACCCCAGATTATTGACTGGCCACATTGCCTAGGCTGTTTTCTAACTTCTGAACTCAATTGATCCTCTTACCTCAACCTCCAGAGTAACTGAGAAGATGAACTTGGATGAACTTTTTCTACTGTGACTAAGTACATTATTCATTTGAATGAGGGTGTTGCCATCAATCTCAAGATACAGAAATTTCTCCAGGAATATGGAATGGGACCTCACAGGCATAATGAAATCTTACTGGCAGAAATGGGATAGTTATAAAGAGATTCTTGTGCCTTCCCCTTGGCTATCACAATATAATGTAATACGTTCGAAAGGACATGGACTTTGCCTCAGGAATGGTACATTAGGAGAAGGAAAAGGCTGTAAAGGAGAAAGAAGTTTTGGTGCTAGCCAGATGAAGAGCTAGTCACCTGGAAAACCATTTAACACCACTCTGACAACTTCTCTGGTCTGAGAAGTTGCATGAGATAATCAGAACCTAGACAATGTTGTTAAATGAAAATTCGGACCAGACTTGCTTACATATTCAGACCTTTTACTTTCTATTTCAATCTAAATCTCTTGTCAGGATCTCAAAGGTGGATTTAAGAGGTTAATGGACCTTCTCTCAATGTGGCCACATTGTGTACATTTTCTTTTTCTAGTTTTAAGTATTGCTTGCTTCGCTGGCCTCTTGAGGATAGGTGGTTCAGCCTGACATATTGGGGCAACTAGGGTCCCATCTCTGATAAGACAACTCAAGCATAGATATCTTCTGAAAGCATGTTGCTTGAGAATTCAGAGTAGATACATATCCACAGCTCTCGTGATTTTTTTTTTTTTTCATTGAGATTTGATAGCACAGGTTCTGAGACTAGGAGAAAATATGCATCTGGGGGTAAAACAAAGAAAGGAAGATTCCCACTCATGGTCACTATAAGGAGGCAGAAACCTGTAGAAAGAAGGGAGAACTACAAGGGCATTCCTTGTTCTAGCAAAAGGTATTAGACTTTTCATGGAATTAATACTCTAGATGACAGCTTGAAATTAATAGTCTAATGAATACTCCATAATTTTCAAATGTGGAAAGAGACCTTTATATGGATTAAATACTTAGAAAATAAAAAAAGCAGTTATGCTAAAAGAGGAATTCAATCAGTTTTTTTTAAGTGTCTGCAAGGAAAGTGTTTTAGAAATATCTCATATTAACTTTGCCTAGTGAAGAGAAACTTACACCCTTTATCAACCTTAAAAACACACATGTGTCAAATGAGAAGATGAAAGCTATAACATTTAGTATTTGTAGGTGGAAAGCCATGTGAATTTTGGAATATTGTGTTTGGAGAATATATATATACACACACACAGATTTTTATAAACAACATGAATCTTGTTTAAAGCATCAGATGTGATGTTTCTGATGACTAAATACTGTAATAGACTTAAATGTTTATCTCACAGAGGCTGTTCAATAGATTTTAGCCATCATCAAAACTGGTAATACCACCACTGTTCAAATTAGTATTCAGTTATAAGGAATATTTTTGATTCTCTCTATAGAAGAAGAGATGCAGAATTTAAGGCTTTCTCTTTGCTCCTTTGTTAAGAATCAAACACAGGGCTATGCTATTTATAGTCTAATAATGTACTACATACACATACACTAAAATGTTACAATATAAGTGGCTGTAGATTATTTTATGAATGAGTGGATATATTTTTTCCATTTAAAATGCACTGAGTTATAGAAGCTTGTCTAAATAATGGCAGCGTTGATTGCACAGGGTTAAATAGCTGAATGGACTCAAAGGAGTCCACTGAGTACACTAATGTACTGCTTCAATAAAAATGAATGATACAGTAAAGAAGGACAAAGAAAACAAAGGAAGGTATCAGGGGATCTGGAAACTTCCAGGTGCGGCTCCCTAGGTTCCTCAATTGGTCCTATGGGATGTACTCTGTTTTTGGATTGCTGAGCGTGAGAATTTGTCCAGAAATCTTAATTTAAAGATAGCTTGGGCAAAAGTTTCCAGCTGGGTTTTCCCATTTCACTGGTGTAGCTTTACCAGGATGTGAGGTAGCTTTAACTGGGCATAAGTCATGTTTCTGGAGATCTCTAAACAATAGCGACAAGTTAGACCCCTCATTGGGGAATTGCAAATGATATGCAGGACACTGTAATTCGCTAGTTAGCATAACAATCTCCTTGGAGAGAAGGGAAGGCAGTCCTAGCCCAGCTGTGCAGTCACTCTGGCTGAGTGTGATGGTTAACAACAGTCCCTGCTGTCACTGTCTGCAGGCCATGTCTCAGCAAGTGGAAACTTCAGTTTACTGAGTTCTTACCTCTTGCCTTGTCTCCACTCATGGTACTAAATGAATGTGACATTGCCACTACATTGCTGCAGAGGGTCTCTAGCTTCCACATTTGCCTTCCTGTTAGTCTGAGCTTCTATGAAGAAGAGTCATGCCTTAACTAACTTCTTACAAACAGATATCCTAGGAGGCAGCTCTTGCCTCTAAATGGGACCTTTGTGTGACTATCCTCCAATGCCCAGGAAACTTCACCAAAGAGGGGCAAAGAAGATGTAGAAGCCAGAAGCTGGGAGGACTGCTGGGAAACAAGTCATTTCTGGCCACAGCATGACTGCTTGGCTTCTCTAGGCTGTGGCTACTTGTACAACACCTAGATAACATAAGACCTGCACACATTTGACCATGCACAGGGGACAAGCTCATGTGGCCATGCCCTCTCTGAGGGACTGTGGCATGTTAGTAAGTGCTGAGGGAGAAAGTGATCCATCCACTTATATGCCGCCCATGTTCTGGTAAATAAGCCCTGACTTATTCTCATATAAGCCAACATAGTGAAACTCAATGGAGGTTTTATATATATATATATATATATATATAAATAATGTACTTGTTCAGAGGAAGTAGAGTTCTACCAGGATAAGAGATAGGGCTAAAAGATGTTGAAGTGACCCAAATTCAATGCATATGTTACATGAAATATATATGGAATTATAATTTTATTTTATTTGTTTTTTGAGATAGATTCTCGTTATATAGTTCTGATTGTTCTGTAGTTCACTATGTACACTAGACCAGTATCTAATTCACAGAGATCCATTTGTCTCAGACTCAAGAGCTTAGGGTAAAGACATATACCTCTAGTTGGCATCAAATAATTTTAAAAATAAAAACTGAAATAGGTCTCATAGAAAACTAGGGACCCTACAATTAAAGAGATCACATAGAAGAAATTGCCACAAACCTGTGCGGACTGTCAGCATCATAATCTTAGACATGAGAAGGCACTCTGAATTCCTGAACGGCAAACATGGAACAAACAGGGAGAGCTGTATGTGGTAAGCTGTAGCCCAATAATCCATCATTCCTTCCAGTGAGCATTTCAGTGGTTTGAGGGTGTAATACTTAACTGAAATCTAGAATACTTTTATGCAGTTAGGCTGCTGTATAAACCTTATTTAGCATTGGCTTTGTCCATAGTTACTCATAGTTACATTCAATAGAATGAAGTTTTAAACATACCACAGTGCATGCGGTGGCACTGAATCATAAAATGTAATATTTGTGCATGAATTTTAGCTTTTGGGAAGTCTTCATTTCTAAAAAAAAAAAATAGAGAAAACTTGGTATTTTAGAAGTATCTTCAGAAAACAGACATAATTGTTGGAATTAAAAAAAAAAATAAAGAAATAAAATCAAGAGTAGACCTGGATCCAAATGACATTGGTTTGATTTAGGAAGGCAATTCTTAGACTCTCTGCTTTAGTTTAAGGCTGACATCTCGTACATTCTTTCTCCCTGGTTTACATAATACTTGTCAACATTTGCACTCTTCTTAAAGGTTGTTAAAACGATTCTGTCTTTCATGTACTTTGTGTGCAGTACACATCAATGGTTACTGATTTCTTAGTGCATTTTCTTTTCTCAAAATTATTATAATTATCAATTAATTTTTACAACATAATTAGTTTTATCATGACATTTTAATGTATGTGCATATTGTACTTTGATGATATTCATCTCCTGTTCTCTTCTCTTATGCCTTACTCCTCCTCCCATAGGCCTACTTCTGCTTTCTAACTAATAGTTCCGCTTCTACTTTCATTAATTTTTAAAACTTCTATACACTGGGCTTATAAGATGATAGCTCAGTGTAGAAGGGTAGTTGCTGCCAAGCCTGACAACCTGAGTTTGAGCCATGGGATACACATAGTGGAAGTAGGAAACCACTCAAACGTGTTGTTCTCTGACCTTCACATATGAACACTCATCCACAAACAAAGCAAATAAATAAATGGGAAGATACTAAGGATAATAAACACATACACCAAATACGAGATTTTAAATGATCAGTTAGTGGGTTTATCAATCAGTCAGGGTACTGCTGAGAGATAGACCTTCGAAGCTAGCATTTGTCGGACACACAGAAATAGATCTTAGTGTTGCTTACAAAGATAATGTAGTATCGTGATGGTTAATTTTATGAGGCAATTTTATGGGGCCAATGGATAATCACACTTGATAAAATATTACTTCAGGACATGGGAGGGTCATTCTAGGAGAGCTTCATAGGCAGTCTTCTGGAGGCAGCCATTGTCTCAAATGTGGAGGGACTTGGGAAAACAGTGAAGTGCAGGATATGGGGAGTCTCTCAGCCAGGCCTCATGAAATGGCACATCGGTCTTCTTTTGCCCTCCACTGAAACTTGTACAGTCACTTCTGGTTTCCACATCATTGAACTGAATTAGAATTATATCAGTGACAGCCAATCATGTAATCTGTCAGCTCCTATAGCTGAAACAAGCACTTAGAAGCTGCCTTTGCTCTATATCAATTTCCAATCACGGTATCTAAAGGTATGATAAAAACCTGGTATCTCTGTTCCAGTTTCTATCTGTCTCCATTATTTTGGGCTCTACCAGCTTAATTCTGAAGACCAGCATGTTAACTACTCAAGAAGTATGTGTCTAACCAATCCCATGTCCCTCTAGAATACCTTATATATCCCCTTTTCTTGACTCATCATGAATTTAAAAAGGAGAAAAATCTTTCAGAACAGGACCCACTTTTCCAGGTGAGGACAGTTATCCATGGGGGATAGGGGAGTTATACCCCATGTTAGAAGTAATAGCCTTATGGGAACCAGATTGGTTCTCATGGGTCATGACAATGATTAACAGATTAACAATTCATCTTACCCTTATGCAGTGTCTGACCTGAGACAAAGATGAGTGAATCTACACCTTGTCCAGGTTTGAAACCTAACCATAATGTCATTACCTTGAAGATAGATAGCGTTGCTAGAGTCTTTATTTATTCTCTTCCCACTGTGGTCATCTTGAATCAATCTTCTTTCTCTGCTTTTCCTCATTACTCACATGCTGCATTGGTGTGTTGGAATCAGTGGCCGGGCTTCATTGGTTGGGGCTGCTAGACACCAGGGTTTTTATTTTTTATTCCCTAACATCTCCAACTGCATGGGTTGAACATATTCCTTATGTTGAAGAAGTCGTGTTGAGGAAGAATCCTCGGATAAGCAGTTTCCATCTCCAGCTTCATAGGCTCAATAAATCTGGGGGAATTTATTTCACATTTCATGTAAGCAGGTTCAGTGTTTTTGCTTTCTTTCATAAAACATATTGAAACTCACAGAGAATCCAGTGAATAAAAAGTTGTGAAGATGGGTGGCCCGAAGATAGACGCCTCCCCCCCCCCCTCCCAGCTACTTGTCTCACCTGCCCAGGGAACATAAGCTGTGGGCTCTGCTGCGAAGGGTGAATGTGTGACAGAGACCTGGAAACGATGAATGCACCATGGAAAAAACGGGAAAGACAGCCAAGCAAAGGGGTTAGTACACTGTACAAAAGGAACTAGTTATTCAACAGTGGTGAGGAAAAGGCAGATATGAAGGAGGAGCCTATGCAACCACTGGAAGCCACCAAGGGCCATGTCTGGAAACTGGTCCTACTGCAGCTGATGTCAGTGTCAATGTCTGAAGCCCGAGTTACCCCGAAAGCCAAGGATGTCTAATGTCTGTGCTGCAATTGGAGGGCGTCCAAATGTTTGTGATGGGGAAAAGGTTAGCCAGGCCATAGGGCCTGAGCACAGAAGAGCTCCTGGCCCTTTTGAACTGTGGGGTGGCATGGGCAAGGGAGAGATGCTTAGCCCCTTGCCACCTGACAGGTGGACTGTCCCCGAGGTCATGAGGGTTAGAAAGCTGTGTGCGCAGCGCATCTCACCTCACCTCACCTCATCTTATCTTCCCTTCTATAAACTCACCTCACCTTACCTCCCCTCACCAGATGCAGCGCTCAGGAAGAGAGTCTCTGTACCTCACCAGGACAGCACAGTAGAGCAGGCCCTGGTGGCATGTGAAGATGTGTGTGTGGGTATGTTGGCTCCAAGGGCAGAAGAGTAGGAGAGCTGATGTTGTTCCTTGACTGCTGCAGCGTTGGGTAAGCTAGATCAGTGCCAGAGAGCTCACCCTGGTGGTTTGGGTACAGGAGAGCCAGAAGGTTGACCAGCTCAGCTAACATCCACAATTTGAATGGGTCCACCCCAACATCTACCCCTCCTATTAGCTGCTGGAGCAAATGAAGGGGCCTGTCCTGCACACCAAAAGCTTCAGGATCTCTATGACATAGGGCAACACCAGGGTATTTGAGAGGAGACCTTGTGAAGATCCAGTATTGATAGTGTAGAAGACAGAGGCCTAGAAATTAATCAACAACTCATTGCAATGAAACTTTGTAAATTAAGATGTGAGGGCAGAAGGCTATATTGTTTGAGACACTGTGGTACACTACAGCTTCTATGAGATATTTTTATTTTTAATCTATCTTGTTTGGTTTTCATTTTGGGAGAGGTTGTAAGGGCAGAGGGCAGATAAAAAGGGACAGAGCAATGAGTGGAATTTGGGTGCAAAATGTGAAATTCACAAAGAATCAATAAAAAGTTAAAAATAAGAAGATGTGAAGGATCTGACACTTTTTTAGTTTTTCAGTATAAATAATCTTGTAAATAATTATAAGGTAGATGAAAAGACGACAGCAGTTTTCTTTATGTGAGACAGTGATATGACTCTATCAGAGAATAAGAAATACTAAAAAAAAAATGACATTAGTAATGACTATAGGTGACATATTACAAAGTAAACACCACTCCTATTTTTGATGAATTTTGGATTTTAATTATAAGTGTGAGGTTACTGTGTACTCAGTACAAATGGATTTCACAAGGAATAGGATTTAATCATTATCTTAGGCATTTTAAGCCCTCCCCCCTCATGGTGTATATTTACTTTATTTTCCCCTCCCTTCACTTGGTATTCACCTGTTTTGTTTGCTAAGAAGCTAGTCAGTGGGGCTATGTGAAGGCTTCATTGCACATTGACTGACAAACACATTGCATACTGAGATCTAGTCATGGTATGTAATTTGTTTCCTGCTGTTTTCTCTGCTGTTTCTTGATGTAGTCTATGATTTAAAAAATGCAAACAACACACATGGAACCACAAATTTTCCTCTGTATCCATATTTATGATAATAGTAGTGTGATGCAAATATAGTCTCATTTTTTTTTTTTTTCAGAGCTGAGGACCAAACCCAGGGCCTTGTGCTTTCTAGGCAAGCGCTCTAACACTTAGCTACCCCCCCCCCATTTTAATGAAATAAATAAAAATGGATAAATAATTCAAAGAATATATGACATTTATAACTTTTCCCTTCAATGATGTATTCCCTATTTGCCTTGTAGACATCACCAATTGCTTCCCATATAGCAAGAATGTTATTATATAGTTGGGTTGTGTTACAAGGATGAACTACCAGGGAAGGCATTAAGGATTGGACCCTCTCTCATTGTTGATTTTGGACACCGCTTCTTGTTTCCTTGGTAACATGAGAAAAGGAAGCTTATGTGAAATATTGGAGGTATCTGAATCTTGTTGGTATACATTAAGGCAAAGCTAAGTCCTCATGGTCACTAGAATATATTATAAGTTCTACCTCTTGCCTTTGGTGAAGACCAGTCACTGTGCCATCCAAGGGACTAAAAATATCGCATGCTATTGCTTTCTCTTAAAAATAAAATGTCATTTTAGAGGAGTTTGTTAGTCATGTGGCTAAGAGCTCATCCCCTCCACTGCTCATGAAATGTGTTTTACCTCAAGATCCAGCAGTGAGGAAGGAGAATTTATGAGACACTCATAGAACTTCAGAAAAACACACTTGCATAGCCTGTTTTCTGTGTCCTTTCTCAAAAAAGTGTGAATTTCCATTTCCTTCTGTCTGTTTTCCATATATTTGCCAAAATCCTAAACATGATTTCATAAGCTCTCTGAGCCATTCCATTTTGTTCTCAGAAGTTGACTCTTTCCTTCTGCCATGGGGCTGCTTGCCAGTCTCCATTGTAAAAGGCATGGCTTTCTCTCTTTCTCTCTGTGTCCCTCCTCCAGGCAGCTGCCAAGATTTATATTGGCCTGCCTTGTGGTTTGTCTCTCAAATTCAAAAACTTCACTTGAACTTCCAAGCCTTTTAAAACTTAAATTATTAAGAAGACTATCCCCAAAGGAAAACCTTTGACTACTCAGTAATAATTGATTCTATTATTTGAAAGACAGGAGGAGAGAAAGGAAGGGAGGTAAGGAGAGAGGGAAGGAGGGAGGAAGTAAGGGAGGGAGGGAGAGAGAGAGAGAGAGAGAGAGAGAGAGAGAGAGGAGAATACAATAGAAAACCATCAAAGTCTCCATCTCTAAAGGGAATATGTTAGTGTGGAAAAAAATCAATGGGGGAAAAAAAGTACTTTACTCTTACAGTTAGACAATGATCAAGCATATCTTGTAAGTATAATTCATTCTTACATCACTTCAAAAACAACAGGATAATCAATAAAGCCAGAGTGTTAGAAGGGGAAGAGGGATGTGCCTGTAGGAATGCTGTGTTTTCATAGTGCTGGCCAAGTCTCACAAGGATGAGGGCAGTGAAGGTGCTTGGGCCGCTTTCTGGATAAAGGTATCACATGTGAAATGACACAGATTGGCTCTTTGTGTGTCTGCTCCCTGCTGCTTGCAAGTGGGCAGTCATGCTACTTGGCTGATCTCCTAATAAACTACAGGTGGCTGGGTGCTGAGGTTGCGCCACTACAAATCATCATCTGTTAGATCAAAGTGCAGAGGGAAGGACAGCAGGTGTGTAGTATTAATAGCTACATTTATCTCTCGAGTCACTTAATAATTGGTTTTGGTGTGGCTTCCTTGTAACAGAGCATTTCATAGACTCCAAAAGCATTTTGATGAGGCTTAATGTGCTCCATGCTGGCAGAGGTCTCCTGGGCTGAGTGTAAAGGGGCAGGGAGGGGGGGGGGTTGTATTTCATTTTCTAATGAGGCACTGCGTTTGCAAACAGATACAGGGAACCACATGGAACTGCTCATTCTTGCTCTTCTTCTGAGATTTAATATTAGGGATTGCTTTTGTGTTTTTAACATTTGAAAATCAAAGCTAGTTTATGAGTTACACTTTTATAAGTTTTTTTTTCTATATTTTGCAAGTGCTGACCTTTATCAAGTGGTTTTTTGTTTGTTTGTTTGTTTGTTTCTTGTTGTTTTGTGTGTGTGTTCTCTTTTGTTTGTTTGTTTTGTTTTGCCAGACAGGTGCTTTCTTGGATTTTAGATACTTATATACTTACAATTTCTATGTTTTTTTTTTTTATGTCAACTACTTATAGGTAAAAGCAATGTTATCACTAGTTATAATAGTAATCACATATTAATCACCAACAAGCTAAAATATTGCCATTTTCTATATTCTTCTTGAATAACTTAAAACTTAGATTTTTATTAAGGAGGGAAACCTTTTTTTTTTTTTTTTCAGAGAAATGAAAGATTTTTTTCTAGACTTTCCAATAGTTCTCTAGTTTTATGTGCAACAAACTCTTAGCTGAGTTTTACAGTGTTTATTATGGCTCTGATATAAAACATGAATGACATTTGACTGTACTTACATGTTTGTATTTGGTGTTATATTTTGTAAAGCTGAAGAAAGTCCTGGCAGGTGAAACGAGATGGGTGTTGCAAGCAAGATATGTTCTGTGTATAATCCTGTGCGCCTAATTACAGCCAGCACCTCTGTGGTCTCATTGATCTCCAATGAATAATATGCCTGTTTTGCTCTCATTCTCTTTCTGCCATTCACAGTAAGCAGCAGTGGATTCATATTCATGTTCATCTTCCTTGTTGGTATTTCTCCAGTAACGACTTTTTTGGAGTTGGAAGCAGCAAGCCATCTGTCTCATCCCAAGACACCGAGATGCTGATATGACAAGACATGGAACTGAGATGGAAAGGTAGTAGATTTTCTTCCCAATGTCTGAAGTGATAGACTATCATTAAACAATTGGTTAAATGTATAAAAATATTAAACAATTGGTTAAATGTATGAAAATATGAGTTCTGTTAGTTCTTGAAAGGGGGGGTCTCAGTAGATGTTTAAGATGTGAGTTGTCCCTAGAAAATCACGAGTGCTGTATAATTTTACATCATTTCATTTTCTTCTACAATGTTATTTGAATAAGTTTGACTAAATTTTATTCTGCTTATTACAACAAAAAATACACTTTTATTGGGCATTTGGAATGTTTTTGGTTTTCTGCATTGGCAAGTAACGTTTCTAGATTATTTACAACACTTCTCTATGGCACAACATGATGCAAATAAACTTTCTATGAGCAAGAAAAAGATTTTGTGAGATCTCTGTGAAAGGGGGAGTATGAGAAACACAATTTTATAGCAGATGACCAACTCTGGAGGAATAGAAATCCTTTCTTGTGGTTAAGCACAGGAGTTTAAGAGTCTTACATCATGATTGGCACTGCTTCTGCTCATATTAGAAAAGAGAGAAAAGACAAAAGTGAGGAGGGAGTGGTTGTAAGATGTGTGCGATTACACAAGCATGTAGCTATGATACATCAACCTCTGATTAGCATAATATGGAGAGAGATTATCTATTTTTATTGGATCCTTTAGGCATGGACAACAGGAATTATGGGAAATCTAATAGTTTGAGTTCTATGTCCTTTTCTCAAGCACATTGATGCTTAATTAGATTTCTAGTTATTCCCTAACATCAAGGAAGAAGAGATCAAGCTTAAAAGTATGCTTGAGGTGATAACTCACACCTTGGAGAGTGGGACATAGGAGTTTTCTTTATTTTACTTGTTTGTCCATTTTCTTTCTTCAGGTTCTGTGTATAGAAGCCAGGAGTTTGTCTTATCTGCAGCCTGTTCCATTTTTACTAGTTGGAAAAAAATCAGAGTGTGGAATATTTACTTCTGGAACATATACAGATATATGTTCTCTTTACTGATTCTGATTTGATGCAGTTATTTCTGAAGTACCAAAATAAAACAACATATGGTACAAAATTTCTATAGTGCCTTTCTTTTATCTATCTATCCATCCATCCATCCATTTATTTATTTATTTATTTTGGTTTTTTGAGACAGGGTTTTTCTGTGCAGTCCTGGCTATCCTGGAACTCACTCTGTGGACCAGGCTGGCCTCAAACTCAGAAATCTGCCTCTGCCTCTGCCTCTGCCTCTGCCTCTGCCTCTGCCTCTGCCTCTGCCTCTGCCTCTGCCTCTGCCTCTGCCTCTGCCTCTGCCTCTGCCTCTGCCTCTGCCTCTGCCTTTGCCTCCAGAGTGTTGTGATAACAGGCGTGCGCCAGCTCTGCACAGCCTCCTTCTTTTATTTTTAAATCTGCTATTCACTAAGTGCTTTATTTTCACAAAGACTGAAGCTTTTCAAATGAATTATGAGTTATCCATAATATAGAATGTACTTTCAGTTATTTGTATTATCACTCATTATTAATATTTTTATTATGCATACATGTGTATGTGCGTGTATGTGTATCTGTGTGTGTGTGTGTGTGTGTGTGTGTAAAACACAGAACAGAAATGGGAGTAGTACAACCTTCAGGAGTCAATTTTTTTTCTTCTCCCATATGGGTCCTGGCATCAGATTGCCCAGCCCACGGTGACAAATGAATGACTTCATCCACCGATTTACCTTGTCAGTTCCTAGAACCCCTTTTATTGATAATTTGGTAATAATATAACTTCTAGGTATTCCCCCAACCCTATCATCACCATCTTGTTTTACAATTGAAAATAATTTTTTCAAACATTACATTCTGGTTACAGTTGTTCTCCCTCAACTCCGTCCAGATCCTCTACATTTCCTTACCTACCCAAATCCACATCATTTCTTTCTCTCCTTCATTGAATTCAATCACCATAATTGAAAAAAATCATGACTGTTAAAATGTAATTTTTTCCAAGGCTCTGCGATAAAATAACAGTCACTAAACTCACATGTCTTTTATTTTATGCTATGTTCTTATTTATTTCTGATTTTATTTGGATTACCTGCAGCCAAAATAAGAAACATTAGAATTATCAAGCATGCCACAGAAATGTTTATTGATGACACAGCAGGATCTTGCTTTGCCCTCAGTTTTAAATGACATAATCTTGATATGCTCAAAGGGTGAATAAGCTTTTTTCTAATTCTGTTTCTTTTTCTTTTCTTTTTATATTCCAGATCTCTGATATTTTAAAGATTTTATTTACTTTATGCATAAGAGGGGTTGCCTGTGTGTATATCTGTGCACAAAATGCTTGTTCCCGGTGCCCAGAGAAATCAGAAGAGGCCAACAGATGGCATGGTACTGGAGTTATGGATGGTTGTGAACCTTCCTGTGGGTGCTGAGAATTGAAGTCAAGTCATCTAAAAG
This sequence comes from Mus minutoides, assembly GCA_902729485.2. NCBI lineage: Eukaryota > Metazoa > Chordata > Mammalia > Rodentia > Muridae > Mus > Mus minutoides. Next base: position 20,507 of record LR750974.1, on the reverse strand, counting down.
ATCATATGTCTCTTAACAACTGAGCTAACTCTCCAGTTAATAACTTAAAAAGTCTTAATGATCCTTCTAATCCTTAAGAAAACCATTCCAAATTATTAAAATAATTCATCATCTTTAGTTTCCCCAAAGGGAGTCTGCCTGTGGCAAGGAACTATTCTTAAGTATGGACTGTATGCCCAGCAGAATATGACTAACAGAAAGCCAAGTTGGTGGCATTTCAAAGTCTCTAATGTCATAATGTTATATAGGGTCTTTTCTTTTTTCTTTTATAATTCTATATTATAATATTTTTTTAAATTTATATCTTTTATATTTATATTTATTTTGTTTATAGATAAATATTTTTTATTTTATCTTTTTTACCTATAGCTTCTTTATGTGTATATCATGGCTTTCAGTTTAGTGTTTTTTATGTGTTTTGTGAGTGTGCAAGTGAGTGGGGTCTCTGTTTGTTGTGGCTTCTTTGGGGCTTGTCCAATTCCAACGTGTTAGTATTTGTTTCTTCCTTGTATATTTCATTTGTATTCTTAGAACCATGGTGGGTTTTTTTTTTTCAAACAAACAGAAATATAGAAATGGGGAAGATGGCAGAAGAGGTGGGGAGAAACTGGGAGATGAAAAGGGAGTACAAACCACAATCAGGGTGTATTGTGTAAGAAAAAAAAATATTTTCAATAAAAAGAAAGAATTTTCTTTTCTGGATGGGGCTAAGTTATCAGGAAACATCAGTTAAACATCTGTAAAAGTTGTTGCACACATATTTCAAACAACCTGAAGAACTGTAGAGAAACATAGTGTCTTCATTCACATGGGCCAAGGAGGACCGCTGACGAGGAGGGGTCTAGAAGGCGAATATAGAGAGATGCTAAGGAAATGCTTTAGATGTGGATGGATGTCAGGGAGAGCAAAGCCAAAGACACTACTATGAAGTGTGAATCTTGGCTAAAAAAAGGCAGGGCACTGAGTTTGCCAGTGTGGCCTTGAAAAGAAGTCTGACTAAACAGTGAGGAGAGCCATGGCCCTCCCCGTGACCCATGTCTCTAAGGCTTACTTTGACAGTACTAGAGTAGAATTAGCTTTAATATGAAAATATTGAAGAATCATCACAGTAATAAATTTTCAACAAAATAGACTTGGAGAAATATATGCATACAACAAGATATGGTAGGCTTTCTTTGACACAGGTTATCCCTTAGTAGCTCAGGCTAGCATGGAACTCAAAATCTTCCTATGTGACTATATCTATCTATCTATCTATCTATCTATCTATCTATCTATCTATCGAATCTATCTATATATGTCTTAAAAGAGATTATTTGGCAAAAAGCACTGTAGATCGTGCAAGCTTTTAAAAAGGTCTTGCTTGGCCGTGGCATACTTAGTTCCCCTTACCAGAACATGAACACTGGGGAGTAATCCATGAGCACAGGCATCTGCAGTACCCCTCAAATCTGTATGCACTGGGAATCTCATGTGTCTTCTCTACTAACTCTTAATTTTCCATTTGTTTATTCATTCATTCATTTCTACATCCAAATCACAACCCCACTTTTGGTCCCCCCGCCCCAATCCTTTTCCTTCTTCTCCTACCTTTCTCCTCTGAGAGGGAGTAACCACTGGGTTTCCTCCCAACCTTGGCACACTGAGTCTCTGCAAGACTAGGCCTCCACTATCTCTTAGAGCAGTGGTATAAAAAAGTACTGATATTGGACGGGATATGTGACTAGTGCCTGAGGACACATAATAATTCAAATTCTTAGCCAGTCTTTGACAGTCTGAATCAGAAAGGTGTAGAAATTGGAAAGTGCTTTTTGACAAGATCTCTGTAATGCTCTCATGCAGTCAAATTTCTTAACCCTACATGTTACCAATTGTATAAATGAACTATTCTCAGCTCACTATTTGTTAACATTTTATTGGGTACCTACCAGCTCTCCACTGAATTTCTTTTTTTCTTTTTAATTTTTTTACACTCCAGATTCCATTTCCCACCCTCACCTCTGTCTATTCCCCGACTGTTCCAAATCCCATACCTCCTGCCAACCACCCTGTCTCCACAAGGATGTCCCTGTCCCCCAGTCCCCACCCTACCTGACCCCTAAACTCCTTGGGTTAGGTGCATCATGTCTGACTGAACCTAGACCCTGCAGTTCTCTGGTGTATATGTATTGGGGGCCTCATATCAACTGGTGTATGCTGCCTGATTGGTGGCCCAGTGTTTGAGAGATCTTGGGGGTCCAGATTAATTGAGACTGCTGGTCCTCCTACAGGGCTGCCCTCCTCCTCAGCTTCTTTCTGCCTTTCTTAATTCAACCACAGGGGTAAGCAGCTTCTGTCAATTGGTTGGGTGTAAATATCTGCATCTCACTCTTTCAGCTGCTTGTTGGGTCTCTCAGAGGGCGGTCATGATAGGTCCCTTTTTGTGAGCCTTAGTAAGAGTGGCAGGCCTTGGGACCTCCCCTTGAGCTGAATTCCCTCTTTGGGCCTGTTGCTCAATCTTCTTTTCCTCAGGCTCCTCTCCATTTCTATCACTGTAGTTATACAGGAACAATTATGTTACGCAGGAACAATTATGTGTCAGAGTTTTGACTGTGGGATGGCAACTGCCTCCCACAATTGATGACCTGTCTTTCTGCTGGCGGTGAGCTCTACAAGTTCCCTCTCCCCACTGTAGGGCATTTCATCTAACCACCCCTTTGAGTCCTGAGAGTTCCTCACCTCCCAGGTCTCTGGTACATTCTCAAGGATCCCTCAACCTCCTACCTCCCGAGGTTGCCTGTCTCAATTCTAACAGCTGGGCGAATCATCGAATCATCGTCCCTGACCTCAAGCTTTTACTACAGAGCAATAGTGATTAAAACTACATGTTATTGGTACAGAGACAGACACATTGATCAATGGAATAGAATTGAAGACTCAGAAATAAAACCGCACACTTACAGACACCTGATCTCTGACAAAGAAGCAAAAAAATCTACAATGGAAAAAAGAAAGCATCTTCAATAAATGGTGCTGGTCTAACTGGCTATTTGTGTGTAGAAAAATGAAAATAGAACCATATTTCTCACCTTGCACAAAGTTCAAGTCTAAGCGGATCAAAGACCTCCACATAAAACCAGATACATTGAATCTAATAGAAGAGAAAGTGGGAAGGGGCCTTGAACTCATTGGCACAGGGGGAAATTTCCTAAACATAACTCAAATGTTTCATGCTCTAAGATCAAGAATTGATGAATGGGACCTCATGAAATTGGAAGGCTTCTGTAAGGCAAAGGATATAATCAATAAGACAAATTGGCAACCTACAGATGGGGGAATATATCTTCACTAACCCCACATCCGATAGAGGGCTAATATCCAAAATATATAAAAAACTCAAGAAGCTAACCACACACACACACACACACACACACACACACACACACACACACAAACCAAAACAAACAAACAAACAAAAAAACACTAAACAACCCAATCAAAAACTAGTGTATAGAACTAAACTGAGAATTCACAACAGAGGAATCTTAAATGTCTGAGAAGCACCTAAAGAAAAGTTCAAAGTCCTTAATGATCATAGAAATGCAAATCAAAATGACCCTGACATTCCACTTTACACCAATCAGAATGGCTAAGATCAAATCCTCAGGTGACAATACATGTTGGCAAGGATATGGAGAAAGAGGAACAGTTCTCCATTGTTGATGGGATTGCAAACAGATACAACTATTCTGGAAATCAATCTGGAGGTTCCTCAGAAAATTGGAAATAGATCTACCTGAAAAACCCACTATACTATTCTTGGGAATGCCACAGGGCACATGTTCCACTATGCTCATAGTAGCTTTGTTTGTGATAGACAGAAGCTGGAAATGACCCAAATGTTCCACAACAGAAAAATGGATACAGAAAATGTGGTTCATTTACACAATGGAATACTACTTAGCTATTAAGAACAAGGACATCCTGAGTTTCACAGGCAAATGGACAGAACTAGAAAATATCATCTGGAGTGAGGTAACTCAGACCCAAAAGGACATGCATGCATGGTATGTACTCACTAATGAGTGGATATTAGCCAAAAAACAAACACACACAAAACAAACAAACAAACAAACAAACAAACAAACAAAAAACCCAGAATACCCAAGATATAGTTCACAGACCTCAAAAAGGTTAACAAGGCCCAAGTGAGGACTCCTCAGTTCCACTTTGGAGGGAAAAGAAATCAATCACAAGTGGGAGTGGGTAGGGAGAGAGGGACCTGGGAGGGAAAGTGGACGGGGGGGAGGGGGGGAGAGGAACCTGATCTGGTATTGGGTGAGGGAAAAAGATTGAAGCCCACTAAATTTCTTATCTAAACCTTAATACCAGGCATTCTTCAATCTTGAATGTTCATATTTTGTCCCTGAAAAATGAACATAAAATGACAGAATAATTTTTAATTCTCTGCTGTTCTGATAGAAAAAAAAAACAGTCTAATTGTGATAGTGAAGATTACATAAACTAGAATTATTTTCATCTGCGAAGTGACTGATTGTATTGAGGTCATAGAAAACTTGCAGTAAGTTCTGTGGAGACCTAATTGGAGTGGATTAATTCAGTACATAATTGAGTCCTTCAAGTGTAAGCATTTCTAGACAGATCTGACTTGCACCTGTTGAACTATTTCAAAAAACAAAAATGCGTATATACTTGAGCCAGAAGCTGCTATTCCGGGCGAGCAGCACTGTGAGGTATCCTTTAATCTGAGATTCACAGACAGGTCAGTGACCATTTCTTCTCCCATAGTGTCACAGAAAAAAAAAAAAAAAAAACTGGCTTTCTTTTTCTTTTTGAGTTCTCTAAACAGCTGTATTTAAAGAATGTAGCTTCCTGATTAGTTTCTATCTCGATTTCTAACTGTACAGTTTGGTGGTCTAATGATTTTAGTTTGTGGTACTCATAAAATCTGTATACTAAAGTAGCTTAGACATTTCTCCCTTTCTTCTTTTTCATGTTCCCATTATTTATAATGAGTCTTCCCAGAAAGTTTCCAACGTGTTCCTCAACTGTGTAGACATGGCCAAAGCAGGCAAGATAATCAACTCCAGGCTGAAGCCGTTCAGCAGTGCCAATAAGCTCCTCACTACTCCTGCAGATGTTTCTGTTTTGGGGGCCAACAGAAATTTTATAGGGTTTTTCCTCCCTTTTAGGGAAAGTTGCCAGAACAGTCAAGAAACGGGAAATATATAGGCATGCTCACATTTCCAAGTTGGGAGGGATATTATAACCCATAAAAGGAATTTTGAAGGAAAGAATTTCTGAAAACACTATTTCACAATAACTATGTAAAGTGTTCACCAGGAGGAGCAGGAACCAAGAAAAGCGTGCTTATATCAGATTTCTCGGCGTATGGAAAACTGTGGGAGTGCCATCGCAGTTAGAAATGATACCCACTCATGGCAAAAATGCACCTGGGAGCCAGGAAGGATTCTCTCATTTGATTCATACACAAACCAGAGTAAAATCAAAACGGGAAGAGAAATACACAGATGCAGAGCTCATAACTTTTGTTCCCTTTGCTTTTGTCTCTCTTAAATTATTGTAAATTGTGAGTTTACTAGGACACATGCTGGTCTGTTAGTTGTTATTTTATCTTATCTATTAACTATGTTCAACGTGGCACCATTTTTGAGTAGAAGAATTAGGGAGTTTCAATTGTCTTTGATTAATTTCCTTGATTTGGGTGCTTTTTAATACCTTAGGAGATGGGGCATATGCTACATGCCATGGTATTATATGAGACAAAGTAATCACATGGCATTAACGTGAGAGAATCAATGGAGCAGAACATAAGCAGAGTTGTGCAAATTAAAAGTATTCTCACTTTTGGAATAAAGTCAGAGAGGCGGGGGGGGGGGGTGAACTCCATATCTATTTGCCCGGTTGTGTAGATGTGGGTAACAAAGACTGGTTTGCAGAGCTGGGATTGCTGGTGTCTTTTCTGTGTGGGAAAGCTATCTGTACAGGATGATTAAAAGCCATTCCAATAACTCTTGCTTCGTGTATACAAAGTCACCCATAAGCAGTTAACAGAGAGGGTGTGACAGAGGAGAATAGGCTCATCTGTTTCATCATTTTGATTTTCTCAGAGAATGCTTCATATGCTTGACAGAATAAAAGTGATTTGAGAGGATTCTCTTAAAAGAATAGTACTAATAAGGAAATACATCAGCAGTCGATTATACTTCTGACAGGAAGGTTTCCACTTTAAAATCCATTAGTATTTTATTGTGGGAAATGGAAGGTGGAAGTGCTAATTGAAATCCTAGCAAAATGTTAGGAGGCCCTTTGTGATCTCTGAAAAGGGGTCACCTCATCCTGTAAGATGCTTCATCTCCAAAACAGGCTATACATTTTTTAAATGGAGTCCAAATTACCTATTTTATTAATGCATCTCAATTAATACTTGATGGGTGAATAGTATTTGGGTGACATTAAGAAGTCTACTAAACTGAGAAAATATGTAGAAAAACCTCAGAGTTAAAAAAAAAAGAGAGAGACATTTTAAAACTAAAGTTAACATCCATAAATATCGCATATATTGTGAGAGAGGAAGAAGATTAAATGAATATTTTCCAGACGTGAAACTTAAACTCTGACTTCCATTTCACAACAAATACATGGGTAGGAGGGAGGCTAGTTCCATGGTGGCAAGAGTGTTCTTAGTACATGACAAGGAGGGAAGTGAGAGAAGGAAGAGAGAACAGAGACTATTCATGACTTTTAGATATATGAAGAACAATGAGAAATGGACCCACAGTCTTGAACAATGGGAGAAGAACCACTCTCAAGAACTTGCAGGTTTGGACGAAGTCCTTTTGGTTGCTCCACTTTTTGTTGTCAATTATCCCCAAGTGTTCAATCATACGTGTCTTCTCCAACCTAGAACATGCTTTTATTTCTTTTCACATGCTTGCCTTTAGTTGACTAATCAATGGTCAGCTGAGAGAGAACTAACAGACTTCCCCTTAGTACCATTTGGACAATGGCTCTCAGAATCTTTCTGATGCAACAGTTACTACTGCTTGTCTGTGGAGGCCTTTGTCTTCTGTGCCAACAATTACTAAAGCCTATCTCTGCTCTGCATTTTTTCACTAAAGGCCAGATCACCATAGGTTGTGATGTTGCTATTTAACTGTTGGCTGTATTATCCCTATGATAGAATTTCAAAAAGAAGCTAAGGATTATAGACTGAAATGCCATCTCATTCCCTCTGAGCCATCACTACCTCTTCTGTGTGACTACGACTCTCCTTCTCTTCACACTAAACCACAGAACACCACGAACTCATGTTTCTGTGGAATAGCAAACATCCAAAAAGGTCACTACTTCTTTTATACAGAAAGCAAAAGCAGGGATTTTACTATGAGCAAATGTGGTAAGTTCTGCTCAAATACCAATTCCTTATTTCATGTTTTTACCCCAAAGAACCATGGGTAAGTGACAAAGATACTATAAAGATAATTTTCACCATGCAACACAGTGAGTAGAATACCATTTACTTATTAACTGAATGAATAATAAAATAATATTTAGTTCAAATCCTTACCACCATAAACCTGAGAATTAGTAATGTTTAGTTTCACTTTGGAGTCTAAACAAACAAATGCTTTTCTAGTAGAAACATCTATGCAAGGTAGGTGGTGATTGGCAATAGAAAAGAAAGCAAGCTACGATCGAAGTTTTGAGTTTCTCACTAACTAAAACCAGTGAGATAATATTCTTCTAGTTATCTGTGATACAGGAAGCGACAACTTATTACTCCTTTGTAAATGTATATACAACACATTTGCATAAGCAGTCTTGATAGGCAGTACTTTGCATTCTAAATTAGTGATACAATTATTTAATAATATGAGTGGTTTCTCCTTTAAAGGAGTTTGCATGAAAACTATATTATAGGGTTTGTCTTTATGGGCATTATGGTGTATTTTATGGGCATTATGGGCATATTGTTGTCTCAGAAGAAAATACCTTATTCAAATAAGCAGAATTTTTCTTTCACATCTTTCCCTGTCAATGTGATTCTAACCAGAAGAGCTGATGGGTCTTACACCTAAGAGGACAAGAGTCACTCGAGCAATGAGAACAGGGAAAACTCAGCCGAAATGGACTCAGGGTGGGAACGATGGGTGGGAGCAGAACCCTCCAACCCAACCATCTGGCCGCCAACACACACCTGGACTTCTTTATGCTTCATCCTTTGACTGACCCTTTTACCTTTCTCAATGTTGCTATTCAAGTTAAAAACAAGTGCTGTCAGGGAACAGATGGACTTCGCTCCAGGCCGGGGAGAGCAAGTAAGACATAATGCAAGGTGTTCCCTTATGACCTGGAGGTGACAGCGAACCTGATCAAAAGGGAGCTTTCTCTCTAGGGAGGAGAGGTAGTGCAAGCTCTTGCTGGCTCAAAGCTCCTTGCTAAAGGCAGCCAGTTCAGCTGCGGTTTTAAAGGAAAGTCCTCCAGAGGATGTCCTGAAGCCATCAAATCCAGATCCCGTGGAATGCCTCCTGGGATTCAGGCACGGGCCAAAGAACAGAACTGAAGTAGCTGTTTCCAGCAATTTGCAGTTCTCTTAAATACGAGGAGAAAAATACATGGAGACATTTTTTAGCTCAGCGGGCTCTTCAGCCGAAGACCTTAGAGTAGTTTCCATTGCTGCCAAGTGCATTGTATGACTCCGCATGTAAATGGATGCTCCACCATCTGAAACATTTCAGGACTATTCAACCCGGTCCGAGAGAATAAATCCATCCTGGGCTAAGCAGCAACATGTAATATTTATTTAAAACTTTAAACTGTCTTTCCAAATTAATATCTGATTCAAAGAGGAGCCAAACGTGGAACCAGCCATCAAGATATACATGCACATATATTCTATTCATAAATCTCTCAAATAGAAAGGATTAAACAGCCTTCACCTCTATTAGAGAAGTTTGAGGGGGCTATAAAAACTGAAATGTATTAACCGTATCTATGAAAATTTATATATAAACATAGCTATGGGTTAAATCAATCTCTGGGCCTAATGTGGAATATAAAGTACTCATTGCTTGTTTTCTCTGGGAGACTTCGGTAAAGGGACCCATTCAACATTTGGTAAATATACTACTTTGGCTCAGATGTATGAATAGCAGAAGAGGGGGGATCATCGCTGGCTTTGAAAAAGCAGACAGCATTAGTTCATGGCAGTAGATCAAATATGATTTTTAAAATATATATATAAGGATTCTCAGTAAATAATGAGTGGTAGTAAGCCTTTGCAGATGAGTAGGAAAGTTATTCTATTAATAGTTTCATATACATTATGTTGTTTTAATTTTAAAATATTCTAAATTGTTCAAGACACTTGGAAAACGTCTAGAGCATGTTCCTGTTTGAACATGGTTTTCTTTACAAATTTAACTGGTCTATTCATGGTGTATTCTCCGATGTTTTTCAAATATTTGGTATAGTAACTGTTGTGGCATTGTATTCTATTTACAAAAAAATAAATAAGATTTCCTACTTAACTATTAATAAAGTAAATTAACAATAAATCAAACATTAATAAGAGATTATTTACTAATAAAATATATTACTAACAATAAATAAAATATTAATAAAAGATAATTATATATGCAATTGTGTTTAGGTTTAACACTGTTTTTCTAGTTAATCTAAGGTTTGATAATTCCTATTTTTCTTAAATCTAGTTGTTTCACACCTTTAAATTACTTGCCTAGCCCTTGAGGGTATTTCAGCTTGCACCAAGGCTCTGCTTTCTGACTTCAAATGCTGTCATCTTTCCTTGATATTCTAATCTCTTTGAAAACGACACAGTGCTTCGTTGATATTTTTTAGCACCAATTATCACAGTGTCTTAGGAACTGGATATTTATTTCATTTTTTTTCATCTGATCCACACCAGTTTACTATGCATTTGTTCTGTTTTAGACAAGCTAATGCTGAATGGGAATCAGCGGACTAGATGAATTCAGTTTCCATTTTCATGAACCTTTGTAGTGAAGGGAGGGAGGCTTTGTTAACTAGTGGATGAAATGTAGCTGTATGAAGTCTTTTGTTATGCCAGAAAAGATAATGTTATCTTTCAATGAATAATGATAAAATGTATATGATAAGTATTATTCTCAATATGAAGTATTTATATGATGAAGTTGCCAGCCTTTATGGACAGGAAATGATTAAAATCATAGACAAAATCTTTAAATATGTTAAATGAAGTCATGAGGGTAGATTCTAACCCAATATTTAGGATATCTTTATAAGGAGAAGAAATTAATGCAGGTGCAGAAGCACCATACAAAAACACTAGGGAAAAAATGAACATCTTTCAGTCAAGCACAAAGGCCTCAAAAAGAAACTGACATTGTTGAAATCTTGGACTTAAGAGTTCTAGCTTCTAGAACTGAAAAATAAATTATGTTGCATAAGCAAGTCAACTCTTTTTTGTTTATGTATAGATATCAGAAAATTAGGTACACATTGTCCCTGACCCCTTAGTCTTAGAAAGCTACTATGTAATGATTGGATACAAAGACCTATTGAAAAATACAACTCCCAAAACACAAGAATATCAAGAAAGAAGACCAAAACGTGGATACTACATTCCTCCATAGAATAGGGAATAAAATATCCATGGAAGAAGTTGCAGAGACAAAGTTTGGAACTAAGACGAAAGGATAGACCATCTAGAGACTTCCCCACCCGGAGGTCCATCCCATAATCAGCCACCAAATGGAGACACTATTGCATACACAAGCAAGATTTTGCTGAAGGGACCCTGATATAGCTATCTCTTTTGAGGCTTTGCCAGTGCCTGGCAAATACAGAAGTGGATGCTCACAGTCATCTATAGGATGGAACACAGGGCCCCCAAATGGAGGAGCTAGAGAAAGTACCCAAGGAGCTGAAGTGGCTCCTATAGGTGGAGCAACAATATGAACTAACCAGTACCCCCAGAGCTCGTGTCTCTAGCTGCATATGTAGCAGAAGATGGCCTAGTTGGCCATCATTGGGAAGAGAGGCCCCTTGTTCTAGCAACTTTATATGCCCCAGTACAGGGGAATGCCAGGGCCAAGAAGTGGGAGTGAGTGGGTAGGGGAGGAGGGTTGGGGGAGGGTATAGGGGACTTTTGGGATAGCATTTGAAATGTAAAAGAAGAAAACATATAATAAAAAATTGGAAAAGGAAAAAAAAAGATACAAACTTGACTTAAAAAATGGCTTACATAGGCCTCTTTTTTAATACTTATTGATATAGCAATCATGAATTATCCAGAATAGATAAACAGAAGAGGAACTGAGCCTCCCATGGATAAAAATAAATAATACGTAAGAATGCACACAGGAACATTTGACTATTCATTTTATTTCTAATATCTTAGTACCTTAGTATGAATATTCTGAAGTAAATACTCTGATAACCATATAATCTAGCCTATAGGTTTAATTATCTACGAAAGAGAACACAAAAACTCTTCACTTCTCTCATTATGTATCATATAATACAACTATATCTCTTGTATTGATAGATATTTTAAATATATATCTTTGTGAAATATGGCATATAATATATTTCAATTGTTTTAAAAATAAGACAATATAAATATGACTAAAAAGAAACAAATTCACATATCAAAATATGCAGTGATTATTATCTCAGTCTTACCATGTTAGAATACTTTTCTTTAGTCATTCATCTATAAGATGCAATAATTCTCCAATAAATGTGTTATTTTAAAATAAAAATAGTTCCAAAGAATTGCTTTCATAGGTGGAATTTTAAATGCCAAAATTTTATCATGTCATTGTATACATTGAATAAAGGCACAAGAAATTTTTCTAATTAACACAGATTAGTTCTGAAAATATTGTAGGAGATACGGCTTTAAATATTTAAGATGACAACATCTAAATTCTGATTAAAAGTCTACACATTCTTAGTCTATACATACACTAATGCTTTGGAAAACCCAAGGTAATCTCACAGTGAGTAAATTTCAGTGATTCCATAGTCTGTAGTCTGCATGCAGTTTTATCTTGGGTGAAGAAATACACACAGGGAAATGCTACCTCCTTATTGGCTTATTATTATAGTGCTATTATTCAAATTCAAAATATTGTGTTGTTTTTCTTCATAATGATTTATTATGGAGCAGGTATCTTTTAAAATTCTTATTAGACTTACATATTTGGGTGTGTGTGTGTGTGTGTGTGTGTGTGTGTATGTGTGTGTGTACTCATGCTATAGTGTGCATGGGAAGATGAGAAGCAAAGTTGTGGGAGTTTGATATTCCCTTCCACCATGTGGGACCCAGCGTTCACATTCAGCCTACCAGGCTTGACAGCAAGCATCTTTATCCACAAAGCCATCTCACTAGCCCATATAACAGCTAAGCCATCTCACTAGCCCATATAGCAGGATATTAAATTCATTTCTCAAACATCCTTTAGTGGTTTGACATCAATTGCTTAGATATATTATATTAATATGTCATAATAATATCTTGTGGCATTGAAAAAAATAACACTAAATAATAAGCCAATATGGAGGTTGCACTTCTCTGAGTGCACTTCTTCAGCCAAGATAAAACTGCATGCCAACTACTGAGTGTGGAATCATTAAGATTTACTCACTGTGAGATTACCGTGGGTTTCCAGAAGTTTTAGTGTATATGCAGAATATATGGACTTTTAATCAGAATTTAGTTGTAATCATTTCAAGTATTTAAAGCCATACCTCCTATAATATTTTGAGAACTAGCCTGTGTTAATTAGAAATTTTTGTTGTGGCATTGTTATTCAAAGTATGTAATCACATAATAAAATTTTGGCATTTAAAATTCTACGAAAGCAATACTTCAGAACTACTTTTATTTTTGAAATAACACATTTATCAGAGAATTATTGAGTTTTATAGATTAATGACTAAATAAAAGTATTCTAACATGTTAAGCCTGAGGTAATCACTGCGTATTTTCATACATGAATTAATTTTTTTATTCTTATTTATATTGCCTTATTTCTATTTATGTCTTAGTTATGTTTTAAAATAATTGGAATGTATCATAAGCCATATTTTCACTGAGCATCTGTAGTGGTATCTATATGCTTGGCATAGGGAATGGAGCTACTATTGGGTGTGGCTCTGTTGGAGTAGGTCACTGTGGGCATGGGCTTTAAAACCCTCATCCTAGCTGCCTGGAAGTCAGTCTTTCACTAACAGCCTTCAGATGAAGATGTATAATTTTCAGCATTGCCTGCACCATGCTTACTTAGACACTGCCATGCTTTCATCTTGATGATAATAGCCTCTGAATCTGTAAGCTAGTCTTAATTAAATGTTGTCCTTTATGAAGACTTGCTTAGGTCATAGTGTCTGCTCACAGAAGTAAAATACTAATATAGCATCCCCAGTGGTTAAAACATGAGTCATTTATGAATAAAACATAATCTCTGCTCTTTACAATATGTACCTGTTATGAAAAAAAATAATTAAAGACATATCCAATCTAAGATTTTATTTTCCTAACTTATACAGTGGCCATCAAATTTGTGAGTACAGTGCATTTCATTCAGATACATTTATGATATGTCAATATATATTTGGCACTTCTTTCTCCAAATTATTCATTTCATTATTACAAAAAATAATGTTGTCTTCCAAACTAAATTAAACTTTTTCTTTGGAACAAAATATTCTGCTATATCTGGTGGTATTGAAACAATGCTGGCAGACCGCAGAAGTAATAGAGTTTCTGGGATAAGCCGAAGCTCCACAGCTTCTTGGAGAGGCCCCATTTTGGGCTCCAGACATCCAGATACCTTCCCCACCAGAGGACAGGTAGATGCCTGGGAGGGCTCTGACCTCCAGAGCAGGTGAGTGAGCCATCTTGTGTCCTGGGTCCCTCGGAGACCAGTCTGTACAGGTTAGTTTGCAGACTGCAGAGACAACACATCTTCTGTGACAGGCTTTGAACATACAAAAAGCCTTCAGAACTCCAAATAGACTGGACCAGAAAAGAAATTCCTCCCAACACATAATAATCAGAACAACAAATGCACTAAATAAATATACAATATTAAAAGCAGTAAGGGAAAAAGGTCTAGTAACATAAAGGCAGACCTATTAGAATTACACCAGACTTCTTACCAGAGACTATGAAAGCCAGAATCCTGGACAGATGTATACAGACCCTAAGAGAACACAAATGCAAGCCCAGGCTACTATACCCAGCAAAACTCTCAATTACCATAGATGGAGAAATCAAAGTATTCCATGAAAAAACCAAATTCACACAATATCTTTCCACGAATCCAGCCCTTCAAAAAATAATAAAGGGAAAACACCAACAAATGACTGAAACTACACCCTAGAAAAAGCAAGAGAATAATCCTTCAACAAACCTAAGAGAAGACAGCACAAGAACAGAATCCCAACTTTAACAACAAAAATAACAGGAAGCAACAATTACTTTTCTTTAATTTCTCTTAACATCAATGGATTCAAATCCCCAATAAATAGACTGGCTACACAAACAGGACCCAACATTTTGCTGCTTAGAGGAATCCCACCTCAGGGAAAAAGACAGACAATACCTCAGAGTGAAAGGCTGGAAAACAATATTCCACGCAAATGGTCCAAAGAAACAAGCTGGAGTAGCCATTCTAATAGCGAATAAAATTGACTTCAAACCCAAAGTTATCAAAAAAGACAAGGAGGGATACTTCATACCCATCAAAGGTAAAATCTACCAAGATGAACTCTCACTTCTGAATATCTATGCTCCAAATGCAAGGGCAGCCACATTAATTAAAGGAACTTTAGTAAAGCTCAAAGCACACATTGCACCTCACACAATAATAGTAGGAGACTTCAACACCCCACTCTCACCAATGGATCCATCCTAGAAACAGAAACTAAACAGAGACACATGGACACTAACAGAAGTTATGAAACAAATAGATGTAATAGATATCTACATAACAATTTATCCTAAAACAAAACGATATACTTTCTTGTCAGCAACACATGGTACCTCATCAAAAATTGACCATATAATCGCTCACAAAACAGGCCTCAACACATACAAAAATATTGAAATTATCCCATGTATCCTATCAGATCACCACGTACTAAGGCTGATCTTCAATAACAGCATAAATAATAGAAAGCTAGAATTCACGTGGAAACTGAGCAACACTCTACTCAATGATACCTTGGTCAAGGATGAAATAAAGAAAGAAATTAAAGACTTTTTCGAGTTTAATGAACCATGAAGCCACAACATACCCAAACTTATGGGACAAAATGAAGGCAGTCCTAAGAGGAAAACTCATAGCCCTGAGTGCCCTCCAAATAGAATCTAGAGAGAGCATACACTAGCAGCCCGACAGCACACCTAGAAGCTGTAGAACGAAAGGAAGCAAACTTACCCAAGAGGAGTAGACAGTAGGAAATAATCAAACTCAGGGCTGAAATCAACCAAGTGGAAACAAAAAGAACTATTCAAAGAAACAACCAAACCAAGAACTGATTCTTTGAGAAAATAAACAAGATAGAACCCTTAGCTAGACTAAATAGAGAGCACAGGGACAGCATCCTAATTAATAAAATCAGAAATTAAAAAGAAGACATATGAACAGAACCTGAGGAAATAAAAAATATTATTAGATACTATTATAAAAGGCTATATTCAACAACACTGGAAAACCTGGATGAAATGGAAAACCTCCTAGATATATACTAGGTCCCAAATTAAATCAGGACCAGATTAAAGATCTAAACACTCCCATTTCCCCTAAAGAAGTAGAAGCAGTCATCAAAAGCCTCCCAACCAAAAAAAAAAAAAAAAAAAAAAAAAAAAAAAAAAAAAAAAAAAAAAAAAAAAAAAAAAAAAAAAAAAAAAAAAAAAAAAAAAAAAAAAAAAAAAAAAAAAAAAAAAAAAAAAAAAAAAAAAAAAAAAAGCACAGGACCAGATGGGTTTAGTGCAGAGTTCTATCAGACCTTCAAAGAAGACCTAATTCCAACTATCCTCTAACTATTCCACAAAATAGAAACAGAAGGTACTCTACCCAATTCATTCTATGAAGCCACAATTACTCTGATACCTAAACCACACAATGATCCAACAAAGAAAGAGAGTATCAGACCAATTTCCCTAATGAATATCGATGCAAAAATATTCAATAAATTCCTCACAAATGGAATCCAAGAATGTATCAAAACGATCATCCATCATGACCAAGTAGGCTTCATCCCAGGAATGCAGGGATGGTTTAATATATGAAAATCCATCAAGGTAATCCACTATATAAAGAAACTCAAAGTGAAAAACCACATGATCATCTCATTAGATGCTGAGAAAACATTTGACAAAATCCAACACCCCTTCATTATAAAAATTATGGAAAGATTAGAAATTCTAGGCCCATACCTAAACATAATAAAAACAATATACAGCAAACCAGTAGCCAACATCAAAATAAATGAAGAGTATTTCAAAGCAATGTCACTAAAATCGGGAACTAGATAAGGCTGCCCACTTTCTCCCTACCTATTCAATATAGTACTTGAAGTCCTAGCCAGAGCAATTAGACAACAAAAGAAGATCAAGAAGATACAAATTGGAAAGGAAGAAGTCAAAATATCACTATTTGCAGATGATATGATGGTCTATATAAGTGACCCTAAAAATTCCACCAGAGAACTCCTAAACCTGATAAACAACTTCAGTACAGTAACTGTATAAAAAAATTAACTCAAAGAAATCAATGGCCTTTCTCTCCACAAAGGATAAACAGGCTGAGAAAGAAATTAGGGAGCCCGGTGTGGTGGCACACGCCTTTAATCCCAGCACTCCGGAGGCAGAGGCAGGCGGATTTCTGAGTTCGAGGCCAGCCTGGTCTACAAATTGAGTTCCAGGACAGCCAGGGCTACACAGAGAAACCCTGTCTCAAAAAAACAAAACAAAACAAAAAACAAAAAAAAAGAAAAAAATTAGGGAAACAACATCCTTCACAATAGTCACAAATACTATAAAATACCTTTTTGTGACTCTAACTAAGGAAGTGAAAGATCTGTATAATAAGAACTTCAAGTCTCTGAAGAAAGAAATTGAAGGAGATTTCAGAAATTGGAAACATCTCCCATGCTCATGGATTGGCAGGATTAATATAATCAAAATGGCTACCTGGCGAAAGCAATCTATAGATTCAATGCAATCCCCATCAAAATTCCAACTCAATTCTTCACTGAGTTAGAAAGCTCAATTTGCAAATCCATCTGGAATAATAAAAAAAACCTAGGATAGCAAAAACTATTACCAACAATAAAAGAACCTCTGGGGGAATCACCGTGCCTGACTTCAAGCTGTACTACAGAGCAATTGTGATTAAAACTGCATAGTTCTGGTACAGTGACAGACAAGTAGATCAATGGAATAGACTTGAAGACCCAGAAATGAACCCACACACTGATGGTTACTTGATCTTTGACAAGGGAGCTAAAACCATCCAGTGGAAAAAAGACAGCATTTTCGACAAATGCTGCTGGAACAACGGGCAGTTATCATGTAGAAGAATGCAAATTAATCTATTCTTATCTCCTTGTACATAGCTCAAGTCTAAGTAGATCAAAAAACTCCACACAAAACCAGAGACACTGAAATTTACAGAGGAAAAAGTGGGTAAAAGCCTCAAAGATATGGGCACAGGGGAAAAATTCCTAAACAGAACTGCAATGGCTTGTGCTGTAAGATCAAGAATTGACACATGGGTTCTTTCCAGCTTCTGGCTATTATAAATAAGGCTGCTATGAACATAGTGGAGCATGTGTTTTTATTACCAGTTGGAACATCTTCTGGGTATATGCCCAGTGGAGGTATTGCTGGATCTTCCAGTTGTACTATGTCCAATTGTCTGAGGAACATCCAGACTGATTTCCACAGTAGTTGTATCAGCCTTCAATCCCATCAGCAACAAGTAGTGTTCCTCTTTCTCCACATCCTCACCAGCTTCTGCTGTCATCTGAGTTTTTGATGTGAGCCATTCTGACTGGAGTGAGGTGGAACCTAGATTTCCCTCAACAGAAGAATGGATACAGAAAATGTGGTACATTTATACAATGGAGTACTATTCAGCTATTAATAACAATGAATTTATGAAATTATTCGGCAAATGGATATATCTGTAAGATATCATCCTTAGTGAGGTAACCCAATCACAAAGAAGTCACTAGATATGCACTCACTGATAAGTGGATATTAGCCCAGAAACTTAGAATACCCTAGATATAATTTGCAAAACACAAGAAATCAAGAACGAAGACCAAAGTGTGGATACTTCAATCCTTTTTAGAATAGAGAACAAAACACCCATTAAAGGAGTTACAGAGACAAAGATTGGAGCTAAGATGTAAGGATGGATCATCCAGAGAATACCCCACCTGGGGATCCACCCCATAATCAGCCACCAAAACCAGACACTATTGCATATGCCAGCAAGATTTTGCTGAAAGGACCCTAATATAACTATCTCGAGTGAGGTTATGCCAGTGCCTGGCAAATACAGAAGGGGATGCTCATAGTCATCTATAGGTTGGAATACAGGGCCCCCAATGGAGAAGCTAGAGAAATTATCCAAGGAGCTAAAGGGGTCTGCAACCATATAGGTGGAACAACAATATGAACTAACCAGTACCCACTGAGCTCGTGTCTCTAAATGCATATGTAGCAGAAGATGGCCTAGTCAGCCATCATTGGGAAGAGAGGCTCCTTGGTCTTGCAAACTTTATATGCCCCAGTAAAGGGGAACACCAGGGCCAAGAAGTTGGAGTGAGTGAGTAGGAGAACAAGGGTGGGGGAGGGTATAGGGAACTTTCGGGATAGCATTTGAAATGTAAATAAAGAAAATATCTAATAAAAAAAAGAATTTACAAATGGGACCTCATAAAATTGCAAAGCTTCTGTAATGCAAAAGACACTGTCAATAAGACAAAAAGGCCACTAACAGATTGGGAAAGGATTTTTGCCATTCCTAAATGTGATAGGCAACTAATATCCAATATATGCAAAGAGCTCAAGTAGGTGGACTCAAGTAGGTGGACTCTAGAAATTCAAATAAACCCATTTAAAATGGAGTACAGAGCTAAACAAAGAATTCTCAACTGAGGAATTCTGAAGGGCTGAGAAGCATCTGAAAAAATGTTCAACATCCTTTTTTTTTTTTGAGATCTATTTTAAATATTGTACATACAAAGGATGTTGATATTACTGATTTTAGAAGATATGATGATGTTCACCTTTGGGATTTTTTTTCAACTTTTATTAGATATTTTCTTCATTTACATTTCAAGTGTTATCCAGAAAGTTCCCTATACCCTCCCCCCTCCCGGCCCTGCTCCCCTACCCATCCGCTCCCACTTCTTGGCCCTGGCGTTCCCCTGTATTGGGGCATATAAAGTCTGCATGACCAAGGGGCCTCTCTTCCTACTGATGGCCAACTAGGCCATCCTCTTCTATATATGCAGCTAGAGTCATGAGCTCAGGGGGTACTAGTTAGTTCATGGTTATTCTTCCACCTAGAGGGTTGAAGACCCCTTCAACTCCTTAGGTATTTTCTCTAGCTTCTTCTTCCTTGGGAACCCTGTGTTCCATCTAATAGCTGACTGTGAGCTTCCACCTCCATGTTTGCCAGGCATTGGTATATTTTCCCCCAAGACAGCTATATCCGGGCCCCTTCAGCACCATCTTGCTGGCATATGCTATAGTGTCTATGTTTGGTGGCTGATTGTGGGATGGATCCCTGGCAGCTGCAGTCGTTGGGTCCATCCTTTGGATTCAGCTTCACGCATGATCTCTTTAACTCTTTCAATGTGTGCTTTGTTCTTAATTCTAGGAAGGGGTGACGTGTCCATATTTTGATCTTCCTTCTTCTTGAGTATCATGTGTTTAGTAAATTGTATCTTGGGTAGTCTAGGTTTCTGGGCTAATATCCACATATCAGTCAGTACATGTTATGTGAGTTCTTTTGTGAATGGATTACTTCACTCAGGATGATGGCCTCCAGATCCATCCATTTGCCTAGGAATTTCATATATTTATTGTTTTTAATAGCTGAGTAGTACTCCATTGTGTAAATATTCCAAATTTTTTGTATCCATTCCTCTGTTGAGGGACATTTGGGTTCTTTCCAGTTTCTGGCTATTATGAATAAGGCTGCTATGAACATAGTGGAACATGTGTCCTTGTTACCAGATGTAATAACTTCTGGATATATGCCCAGTAGAGGTATTGCAGGATCTTCCAGTAGTACTATGTCCAATTTTCTGAGGAACCGCCAGACTGATTTCCAGAGTGGTTGAACCAGCTTGCATTCCCACCAACAATGGAGGAGTGTTCCCCTTTCTCCACATCCACGCCAGCATCTGTTGTCACCTGAATTTTTGATCTTAGCCATTCTTAC